>CM045742.1:45445000-45460000 GCA_024760905.1 Plotosus lineatus
ACATACACACACACACACACACACACACACACACACACACACATACGCACACACACACACGCACACACATACACTCACACACACACACACACACACACACACACACACACACACACACACACACACGCACACACCTGTATGGAATCATGAAGGATCTCATGGTGGGTGAGGTGGGTGGGCTAATCTTGGTGTACAAACCCCACTTTTCTGAGACAATATCTGGCCACACCCCTGAATGCGCTGTACCGCCGTCACACAGCGTGGATAATGTAGTACCGGATTTAATGACCCATGTTCTTGCCATACTATATGTTTTATAGGACATGAATGTAACCGGGCAGTGGTGGCCTAATGGTAAAGGGTACTGGATCACTGATCCTAGGGTTTGGGGTTCGAGTCCCACTCTCCACAAGGTTGTCACTGTCCCCCAATGAACTTGGTTCTCAAAGTCGGGCCATGTCTCTCACTGTCTATGGTGTGAGATTCCTGTGATAAAACCATTGCAGACTTTTGACAAGAGTAGCTGCATAACTGTCAACATGTTTCTGCCCTGCGATGGCCTGGCGAGCTGCCCAGGGTGTACCTCGCCCGGAGTCGGCTGCCACCCTAATTAGGATTAAGCGGTGACAGAAAATGAACTGATAATGAATGTGACCAAATCAGTGTATTTCCTCATTGAAAGAAGTTAAAGGCGGCTGCGTTTGACCTTCTCTGGTCACTCCATCAAATCTCACTGTTTCTTTTGAAAGTGTGTGTGGTGTCTGGTCAGTGTTCCACAGTCACGGCATGTCATCAGCACTCATTTTCCAAGCTAAGTGCTCCATTTCCAAAAATCTGTGACCTTCCACCGAATTTTGGCCTTGGAATTCCAAAATGAAGCCCCTTCTAGAATGGACTGGAATAGTGTGATCACCAGCTTCCGTAAACATCTCTGCATGGCTGTGGATTTTGTTGACGGACAAACACCAGTGATTACAACTCCTCCAGAAAACAGGAGTTTGCAGTGGAGATAAGAATCCAACAGATACAGTGAGAGTAGAGGGATTAGAACGCAGGAAGTGTGGGAGTCGAACTCACTTGACTGGAGACGGTGCCCCGTGTTCTCTTTTTAACGGACTGACGAAAGGAGATCGTGGTATCTTTACGCTGTGTGGGGAGTCTGGAGTTGAGGGGAGATCACGCTCAAGGTGCTATAGAAAAGCAACTGATGCAAATTGATTTTGCAAATGTTGAGATTCGCGTCGAGATGTTTTGCGTCTCCAGATGCAAGCGGATGTTTTGTAGCTTAAATACATTTCCCTCGCGTGAAAGTCACAGGAAGGACTGATTCGCCAGGAATTTACAATTGGTTTGCAGATGTTTGAAATAAAAACGAATCTCCTGCCATACCCTTTTTGTTTGATTTTTGTTCTCAAACCATTTGCTTTTTATTTGTGTGTTATTAGCATAAACAAAATGTGAATAAAATGCATATAGTGTTAAAATATGCAGAATATGGTTGAAACCACCAAGTCTCAAACTCTTCATGAACTTTCTGCGTGGAATTCTCCAACTTTTTTGCTTTTCCTTGCAAACAAAAACTGAGTTGCCAGCAAAACAACAACAGTGCGATCTTTTCGAATGTGAAGGCTGTTGGAGACGAGTTCGAGACTACTCAGCGTCAGAGCCTCGCTTTGCGGCATTCTTACACATTTTTGACATGTTTGAAATTTTTTGCAATGAGTTCAAGAACCAAGTGACCAACACGCGATGCCACAAATGTGGATAGAAAAATTTGAGAAAAATTTTAAGAAGGTAAAATGACGGCCGTGAATTGCAATCAGTCGCCTTTACTGTGATCAGCCCCTTCGAGACATATTTAAGGTTTTATTACTGAAGAAGATGAAACACAACACCTTGAATTTGGGAAATGCAGCGATCACAAATCATTCATTATTCTACATTATTTTATTGATTTAGAAAATGCGCCGAAAAAATATGTCGGGTTTAAACTCATAGAAACACCACAAGGTAACTGGGATAGCAGGGCTTTTGTGTGTGTGTGTGTGTGTGTGTGTGTGTGTGTGTTATGTTTTCAAATAAACAAAGCAAATTTCAAAATAGTGAACTCAAATTATTATTATTTTGAATTATGTTAATTTTAATCTTGCACAAAGCTCAGACGGTGTGACAAACATAAGCCAGAGAGGCTTAAATATCCTGTGGGTGCAGGGAATCTACCTGGCCTGGCAAGCTGTGCAGGGTTTACCCCGCCCATGCTCAGAGTTGGCTGAGGTGAGCAGCATCACCCCCCCCCAGCCCATCAGCACAATTAAGTGGTTCAGAATATGAATGAATGGATGAATTAATCTATCTTAACATACTGAAGGGTTCCGAGAACCTGAGAGAACCTCTGCTCTGATTATGCGCCACGGCTGCCCTCTGCTGGCTGCCTGTAGTCCAGCATAGCCTCTTCCAGATGGGCTCGAAAGGACTTGTTTGCACTGCCACCTCAAATCTGATTTTTGGCCCAATGTTCATCATTTTTTTTCATTTTCTGAACTGCTTAATCCCAATTAGGATCATGGGGAAGCTGGTCCCCATCTAAGTCAACTCTGGTCAAGGGTAGCATACACCCTGGACAGCTTGGCAGGCCAATGCAGGGTAGATTTAAAGATGTATTTAATGCTCGACAGCGCTATGGAGGTTTATGGTGGCCCCAAGAGAATTCAAGAGAATAATACTGGATCAACTTGGACCCATGGTTTGGCAACACATAGATCACCTTTCGGTTCACCTATCAGCCTCGTCTCGGAGTCCAGGATGCCATCATCTAGCTTCTTAATCATGTTTACATGATTAAGGTCATGTTTTTTTTTTACTTTTCCAGTTCATTCAAGACCATCAGGTTGACCCTTCTGGGTGAGAAACTGACAGCAATGGAGTTGGATGCTTCTTTCATGTCCTGGATTGTGGACTATCTGACCGGAGGACCACAGAATGTGCACCTGCAGCACTGTGTGTCGGCGACACCGGTGCACCAAAAGGAGCCATCCTCTCCCCTTTCCTCTTCGCGCTCCACACTATGGACTTCAGCTACTGCACAGACCCCTGCCATCTTCAGAGGATTTCTGATGACTCTGCTGTAGTCGGATGTATCAGTGGAGGTCATGAGATGGAGTATCGGGCTGCGGTGGATTCCTTTGTCACATGGTATGATCAGAATCATCTGCAGCTTAATGTGACAAAGACCAAGGAGCTGATTGTGAATTTTAGGAAAACACCAGCGACCCCTGTTTCTATTCAGAGCGTCAGTGTGGAAATGGAGGAAAATCACAAATACCCTGGACTTCATATTATCAATAAACTGGACCGGGTTAAGAACAGTACCACCCTTTACAAGAAGGGCGAGAGCCGTCTTTAATTTTTGAGGAGGTTACGGTGGTTTAACATGTCGGACACGAATCAGGATGCTCTTGGAGTCTGTTATATCCAGTGCCGCCCTCTATGCTGAAGGCCACAGACACAAACAGACTGAAGGAACTGATCCACAAGGCCGGTAACATTGTTGGGATGGAACCAGACTCTCTTATGGTGGTGTCGGAGAGGCGAATGATGTTCAAAATAAAGATGATACTGACCCTGAGGAACATTCTTTTTGCCATACTGTACTAGAATTAAGTGTAACTGTGCCTCCTCTACAGTAGGTGGCAGTGGCGTTCTCATTGTTGCGCTATGGTGTAGGGAAAAAGCGTCGAGCAAATGAAATGAAGTGCAGTAAACATTATTTATAGTTGTGTATGGGGTGCTGGGGGGTTGGGGTGGGGGAATTAAATGTTTTTTTTTTCCTTCCTATAGGGGGCATCACAGAAAAGAATTGAGAAGCACTGCACAAGGCATTCTCGAAGTGCAGAGGAATATTCACGGAAGAATATGAGGCTCATCGGCCAGGAAAAGCCATTTCCACAGCAGAGCTCGCAAATCAAAAATGTTCTGTTTAGATGGGGCGGATCTTTGCAGGGATTGAAGCTCGTATCATGGAAAATTCGTTATAAAAGACACTCGTAAGTCAAGGTTCCACTGTATATATATGCAGTTTTGTCTTTTCTTAAACTTTCTGTATGAACATATCATCTTTATTTCATTCTTACTTGTATGGAGTAACTGTGTGCACACAATTTCCTCCAGGATCAATAAAGTAGATTCGGAAACACGCTGACGGCTATGCAGCTCCTCGTTACGAAATTCAGCGATGGTTCTTTTACATGAACCTCCACCACAGACAGTGAGAGACACACTTTGATAACCCAGTTAGTGCACTGGGGGGACAGTAGTGACACTGGAAGCTTGAACACCTGACTGTCGGATCAGTAACCCAGCGCTTTACCAACAGGCCACCACTTCCCCATTCAGACTGTATCCAGATTTATTTTTCTACAATCTGAACAACAAACCTACTCAACAGATCTGACTTTACGCAGACGTGGCTTCATATCTGATTTCAATCAGAATTTTACAGATGTGTCTCAATCTGAAAATTCTAGGTGCTCACACAGGATTTGTCAATTATCTGAGACATAATGTGACAATGGCAGAGAATCCAGAGCGACAGCGGTAACATGAAAACGTGCAAAAGCAGAGCGCCCTGTGGTGTGAACACTGGTGACCAGAACTGTACGAAATAAAACAGAACAAAAGCCACTTTAGTCTTTTACACTTTATTGTAAATTCAGTACACACTCTCTATTTTGGTTTGTTTACATCCCTTCTTGGTTCCTGTATCACCATAGCAACCAATGCAAACTAGAGAATGTCAGACACACAGATTTGCACTGAAATATGAAATAAATTAACAACAAATCCAAAAACCATCTTTCCCCTTAATATCAATACATGGGCTCCACAAGACCTGAGGGTGTGCTGTGGGATCTGGCATTATTAATTCCTGTGATTTGAGATGAGGCCTTCATGGTTTGGACTTGCTTGCCCTTCATATCCTACAGTTAGGCAATTTATTTACAAGTTTTACTCAATTTATTCCAGTTCTTGCAGGTCAGCAGTGAGGGTGCATTATCCGGCTAAAAGAGGTGCAGTTGGTCTGGAGCAAAGTTTGGGAAGATATCACATGTCAAAGTAACATAGTGAACTTTAGAACCCAACGGTTTACAGCAGAACATTGTCCTGAACATCACACTCTTTCCACCTCATTCTTCTGACAGTGATGCACACATCTGTCTATACAGTGTTTATTTTAATAAAATGTGATTTGTAACACCAGTGCGGCTTCTGTTATTCTCCACGGTCGAGATGAGACACGTTCACTGATGGAAGAAGCATTTGCAGTCTGTCTGCTCTGCAGCTACGCAGCCGTATATACAGCAATCTGCCCTGCACTGTGTTCTCATGGTTAATAGTTCTGAGAGTTGTCTGGTGTCACCACATTCATTTTTACACCAAGTTGTGCTCTTCTGTATGATCAGAACTCTGTTCACATCACGCTTTCACATTCCTGAGGAGTAAATATAATATAATATAATAGAATTGAGTGCAATTTCATTTATTGTAGTTATCTACTGATTTATTATTATTATTATTATTATTATTATTATTATTATTATTATTACTTTTGTTGTCATTATTGTATTGTTTACTGGGTCTGTGTAAAGTACTTTTATATATAGAATTTTTATGTATTTATTTTATAGCAGTTTGTGAGTTGTTGATTTGAGCTTTTCTGTTTGTAACTTGACTCCTTGAACAACCGCACACGAATTCCCATGTTTTTAAAAAACACAAATGGCGATTAAAAACCCTGAATCCTAAATCCTAAATATGATGAACTTCTGTTTAATTTTCTTTGCCAGTAACATTTCTCCACACCACCAGATGTCGCTGTTCGTCTATTTTTAGTGCTCCAAAGTTTCAACTTGAGCTCCAGCACAGTCAAGAAGAGTCATCCAAAGCATGGATGAATGACACACCCTATTTTCAACCCCAGTAGTATCTTCCAATCTCACATATGAGAATTACATCTGCTTTCAAAATTAAAACTCAAAAATACAGATGAGGAGCTGCGGCACCCGGTGGTAAGGTGCTGGATTAGTGATTTGAAGGTGTGTGTTCAGTAGTTCTGATTCAGGACACTCACATCAACGCAGTGACCCTCAGGGAGTTGCTAGTTGACGGTGCACCGCTTGTGGAAGTTGAAAAGTTTCCGTACCTGTGCAGTACCATATCTAGCAACGGAAATGTCGACTCTGAGATTTCAAGAATAACTCAAGCTTCTGCAACGGCTTTCGGAAAACTTCGAAACTGACTTTGGGACCAGAAGAACATTTGCCTGAAGACCAAGATTACAGAGCGATAGTGATTTCAAGGCTCCTGTACAGATGTGAGGCCTGGACTCTGTATAGACATCATTTGAAACGATTGGACACCTTCCAGCAAAGACACCTCCGTCAGCTCATGAACATCTCATGGAAGGACCACGTATCAAACTTCGAGGTCCTGAGAAGAGCTGACATTCCTAGCATAGAGGAGTTGATCACCACCTCCAAGTTAAGGTGGACTGGGCATGTCGCGCGCATGTCTGAAAACAGGCTTCCGAAGGCTGTACTGTACGGTGAACTGCGACAAGGCCCCAGGAAGACTGGAGCTCCGAGGTTGAGGTACAAAGACACGTTCAAAAAGTGCCTCAAGAACATTGACCAATTCACCAACTGAAGACAAGCTGTTGAAGACAGGAAAGCGTAGAGAACAGTTGTGGGCGGTGCTGCAGATGCAATCTGAGAAAGAAATGTAAAAGCCTGGCCAGACAAGATGGCGCGAAAGAGTCAGCCAACAATAATGAATGAGGCGACCGCTGCGTGTGACGTCTGCGGAAGAAGCTTCATTTCCAATTCCAGGCTGTTCTCATGTTCTCACACCACCGTCACCGGCATCGGACAATGCCTTCCACGTCATTGTCGGCCACGCGACTGCTAAAGAGAGAGAGAGATTTGGTAGGACAGTGTCCCCTGATGGTGAGTATTAGACATGTTAGAGTGTTATTGTCCATTTTTGTCCATGGACAGGGATTTATTACTTTTACTCTTTTCATAAAGATCATTACAGTGGAATTATAAAGGTGACTTTTGGCTGTGATATTAATAAAATGAGGTTGATGAATGGATGATTGGACTTTAATATAACCACAACATCATGATTTTGTTTTATATACGTGCTCATGCTGTCAGTAATTCCACTGTAATGTCTGTATTTCCAGTGAAGTGATGTGTTCTGTCGATCTCAGACGCATTTGGGGAACGATTAGAAAAGAATGAATTCATTAAAAATAAATAACCAGTAAAAATATCAGGTAATAGTGTCGAATAAATAGATTAGCTGTAATGATAAATACACCTAGAGACAAACTGACAAAAATACATCAAACAAACTAATAAATAAATAAAAATATTGTAGGCCCAGATGTAATGTAGAAGATTCTTCCCCCAAAACCCAGATGTTTTAAATTTGGAATTTTTATTAATGATTTTTCAATGGTGCATTTAATGATTGTAATCAAAGTTATATGGTGTTTTGTAATAGCGTGTATTTTTGTTTACAGTTTAAAGTAAATAAATAGATATTATGTGAGTGTGGAGGTCCAGCTGCAGGAACACTGTGTGCAGGTCGGATTGTACGCGGATGTAAAATAAAAGAATCAGTAATCTTTCAGTCCTCCAGACGTCACGTCCGTGGGTCACTGAGTATTTCACCTCTGGGTTCCTGCTTCTTTCCTGTTGCCCTCTCATGGACACACCTGTACTACGGACTGTGGTAGTGCTGATGATGACGACGATGATGAAGATGATGATGATTTGTGTTTGGCTCTGAATAAAAGCCTCGCTGATTTTACACACCTGCATCCTGCTAACACTCACCATACACTCAGCACTCCGCAGGGCTGAAAACTGAAAAGCACTGGGCGGTGGGGGGCTGGTGGTAAGGGACTGGATCACTGATCCCGCTATCACTGCTCTCCCTCTCAGTGCCCCTAACTGGGTTATGAAAGGCCAGCTGTGTCTCTCACTGTCTATGGTGAGGTTCATGTAAAAGAATCATCGCGGAGCTGCATTGCCGTCAGCGTGCTTCCGCCCTGTGATGGCCGGTGAGCTGTCCAGGGTGTACTCTGCCTTCACTAAGAGAGAACAGATACATGCTAGGGCCAGTGATGCCAGAAGCACGTCAACACACCAGTCAGCAGTATATTTTATTTTTCTAGATTTCATAAATGTAGTAGATTATTTAAAAAAAATAAGTAAAAAATAATGGTAGCTGAAATTGTTAAATTCACAAATAAATAAAGAATGAAAAGAGCAGGTATTTTAACACACTAAATCATAGTCATTTATTTATTTATTTATTCATTTTTATTCTGTTTATTCCAGTTTAGAAATACAATAATCCATGAATACAAAATTAGAAAGATCATCGGATCTGAATATAAGAAAAGAAACATCAACCAAAATTTACATTTATAAATAGAGAGATAGATATCACATTTAAAAATAGATGGGTATATGTATCAAAAAGTACATACGTTCATAAATAAATAAATAAGTGAATAAATAAATAAAGCAACAGCTGCGCCTTTAATTTTAATCTTAAAAACGTCACCAGTTTTAATTATAATTGAATTATTTAAATGTCATTTCAATTTTGATTTTCAGTTTAGTCCATTAAAATAGTTGTGTGTGTGTATGGAGGGGGCGTGTGTGTGTGTGTGCGTGCGTGTGTGTGTGTGCGTGTGTGTGTGTGTGTGTGTGTGTGGATGTGTGCATGTGCGCATGTGCGTGTCTGTATGTGTGTGTGTGTGTGTGTGTGTGTGCGTGCGTGCATGTGTGTGTGTGTGTGTGTGTGTGTGTGTGTGTGTGTGTGTGTGTGTGTGTGTATGAGAGGCACACCCACACCGAGAGACCGTCTGGAGCAGCCAGTGTTGCATGTGTTTGAGTTGTGGGATGAAACTGCGCTCAGGATGTTGGAATAATCTCTCCACCATCCTACTAACAGTAATAATAATTTGATTATATAATTAGTTGTTAAAATTAAATATAAAGACATAATTCTGAATAAATATTAACGTTTAAACTACCAAAGTGTGTTGTTTTAATTTGATATAATTTTATTCACACATTGATTAAATATTTATAGTCACCTAGTATAAGATTAAACCCCCCCTCGTCCCCCCGTCCCTGTCCCCTGTCCCCTGAATTTAGTCGTGTCCAATTCTCACCCATCAGGTTTTGCCTTCCCTATCACATGACCACTGCAACCAGGGAGTGGCGAAAGCATGCACACGCCCTCTCTGTAACGTGCGATGCTCGCTGCCCATCTGTTTTTCAACTGCGGCATATTTGGTTGCAGTCTAAGAACAACCGCCCCTTCATATGAATGAGCTCACAGACACCCATCATTGGCTGCCAATCACTGTGAGTAACAGGGAAGTGATTCTATACTATCCCTCCCTCCCGTGGGAATTCGACCAATTAGCTCACGTAGACGCCCCACCATGGACGGTTGTGGAATTAACCCGAATTAGGACTTGTGATCTACGGGTTAAGAGTCACCATGTCGATGTGCCACTGGGAGCCGTGATGATTGAAGATAAAATAAAAACAATGTGGTTAAAACAATTGAGGATTGATTGATAAAGGGAGGTGTGCTGAAGAAGCACAGTTTGATAGCAGAGATTGAATCGGAATCTTCGAGTTTAATGATCGGCGTAAAAAGAACGAATCTTTAAAAGGAATCTCGTAAACATTCAAATGCATCGCCACACCTCAGACCTTCGCTTCTTCAGCGTTCAGTACCGGTCTCGATTTCCATCAACATCTTCTGTTCATACCTTCAAATATATTAAAGGGATTGAATTAGTGTTTGATTGGATGGTGGTAATGACAGGTTTTTATTTGTGGTTGGATGAGGTGATGATCTCATATCAGGAGATAAATTACTTACTTGTTTGTAGCAGATGAAGTTCATTTTCTCCTCACAGTCTCTGATCTCCAAAACATTCGATTCATTGCTTAGGGCTCCACAACGAAAACCTGGGGCAGGACATGATGGCATAAAGTTCAAGTTTGGAGAGGTCTCTTTATTCATCGAGGCCTGGTCCACCCAGAACCATGATCCATCCAGGAAGCGCAGACCGGTCCAGAAATATGGTGTCAGAATTTGACTGGTCTTCTCGTTGACCAGAAGGTGATCTCTCTCTGTTTTGATGCTTATCAGGTCTGTGTTGCCCATCCGACAGGACATCAGAGCTTCTTCCCAGGTCTTCATCTCCTGACCCACGATCAGGTCGGGTTCATCCCAGTCGTAGCAGACGAAGGGGTGTGTAATGCTGCAGGAAAAAGCACACCATTCATTTTGAAATGCACAAACACATTTTTGACTGGTATCACTCGCTGGTTCACCAGACTTCCAGAGGGTGAAATCTACTGGGTTTCCATCAGATTAATGACTGAATTTTTGGGTATGTTGATTCCTTAAAAGGCCAATCCAGTAAAAACCAGAAGGACTTGTATCTTGTTCAAATTTAAGTTTGTCTGCTTGGCTTTCAATAGAAATTAGATCCACATAATTCTCCCTGCAGAACACCAGAGCATTTTTCCAGGTCAACGCTTTGTCCACAAAAATGTATTTCTTTTTATACATAGCTGAAACTGCTGCTGCTGCTGCTGCCGCTGCTGTCAGAGTCGCCAGGACGAGGATGGAGAGAGCAGCCTTCATCTTCACCTCTCAGTCTGGAGTGCTTACACTCAATTCTCTTGCTTGAAGTTGGTAAAGATGCGTCAGAAGCAGCACATAGATTCATGCAAACTGTCAGAGACTGCTGAGACTTTTGGCCCCAAAATATGGTGCAATGCAAACTTTATGCAAATCAAAAATCTTTATCAGTGGAGTTTGTTTTTCTGCCTGTAGCCCGATTCCTCCACAGATCGACGGTGTTCGCCTGCAAATACTGAGACTGAACACGAAACAGGCTTCTCTGTCCGTAAGAACAAGTCAAGATGCTGTACGGTGTGTGTTTTCTTTCATCAATGTTCTACCAATATGTGATGGTGAGTGAATCAACATCACAAACATTTAGCCCTGATAAGAGACTCTTCTTATGAGAGTATGATGCAACCAACTCACAAAATATACAGTGGTGTGCAAACGTTTTTGCTCCCTGCTGATTTTTTACGTTTTTTGCACTTTTCTCTCACTTAACTTTTTCAGATCATCAAAGAAATGTAAACATGACGCAAAGGTAACCAAAGTATTCAAAACTTGCAGTTTTCCTGTTGTGATTTTATTTGTTAAGAGAAAAATCCTCACCAAACCTACATGAACTTCTATAAAAAAGTAATTTCCCTTGTGTTAAAAGGTGAGGGAATTGTGAATAATCCTATTATTGAGGAAAACAATTTCATGGCCACAACCAGGCCTGATTGCTGCCAGACATTTCTAATCAGGAGATCCCGAACATAAAACTTGTCTGACAAGGTGAGGTAGGCCACACTGAACACACATTATCATGCTGCGATCCATTGAGCTTCAAGAACGAACAAAAAAGAAGATTATATAGATGCCTCAGTCTGGGAAAGGACACAACGTCATTGGTAAATCTTTGGAACTCCAGCAGACCACTGTCAGAGCCATTATCTATAAATGGAGAAGGCATGGTGCAGTAGTGACCCTTCTCAGGAGTGGCTTCTTCTTCTTCTTCTTCTTCTTCTTTTCCTTTCGGTTTTCCCTTCAGGGGTCGCCACAGCGAATCATCTGCCTCCATCTCACCCTATCCTATGCATCTTCTTCTCTTACACCAACGACCTTCATGTCCTCCTTCACCACATCTGACCTACCAAAATTACTCCAAGAGCACGGCGCAGACTAACCAAAGAAGTTACAAAGGATCCAAAAACCACTTCTAAACAACTATAAGCCTCACCTGCCTCAGTTAATGTCAATGTTCGTTACTCCAGCCTCAGAAAGACACTCGGCAAGCAATGGCATCCATGGAAGAGTTCCGAGGTGAAAGCCACTGTTGACAAAAAAGAATATCAAGCCACGATTTACTTTTGCTAAGAATCATCTTGATCATCACCAAAGCGTTTGGGAAAATGTCCTCTGGACTGATGAAACTAAAGTTGAACTTTTGGGGAGAAATGCATCCCATTACATCTGCCGCAGAAGCAACACTATATTTGATAAAAAGAACATTGTGCCAACAGTGAAACATGGTGGTGGAAGTGTGATGATCTGGGCCTGCTTTGCTGCTTCAGGACCTGGGCGACTAGTCACGATTGATGGAACCATGAATTCTGCTTGCGACCAAGAAATCCTGGTGAAGAATGTTCGTTTATCAGCTAGAGACCTCAAGCTGAAGCACATCCGGGTTCTGCAGCAAGACAATAATCCAAAGCACACCAGCAAGTCCACTTCTGAATGAAAAAGAACAAAATCAGGGTTTTTGAAGTGGCCTAGTCAAAGTCCTGACCTGAACCCTATTGAGATGCTGTGGCATGACCTTAAAAAGGCTGTTCATGCCAGAAAACCATCCAATCTGGTTGATCTTAAACAATTCTGCATAGAAGAGCAGGTCAGAATCCCATCACAGCCATGTGAAAGACTCATTGCATCTTATCGCAAACGCTTGACTGCAGTTATTGCTGCAAAAGGTGGTTCAACCAGATATTAGGTTTAGGGGGCAATTATTTATTTACACAGGCCCTTGTAGGTTCAGATGTTTTTTCCCTTAATAAGTGCAATTGGCACTGAAAACTGCACTTTGTGTTTACTCGTGTTTTATCTTTTGTTTAGAATATCTAGGTTTGCTTGATCTGAAATGGATGACATTGGCAAACGTGCAAAAAATGTCAGAAATTGGTAAGGGGGCAAAAACATTTGCACAGCACTGTATGTATACATACAACAAAAGTATACACAAAATAGACAGATGAGTTTAGTATATGAAGGTGGGTTCAAATATTCATCAGCTGACCAATAAGAGTAAAGGCAGAGCAATGCAACATGGCAGCTTCTACACCAAAGGGATCCGAGTTCTGTGTGCTGATGGCTATGCAGCTTCTCCTTATAAAAGTAATTATTACTTCTTTTACATCAACCTCCATGATACAAGCATATACATATTTGTGTGAATGTAAATATAAAAATACTTATATAATATATGTTTGCTGTATCTATTCACTGGTACACATTGGTGAGTCAGTGCTATTGATAGTTTCACACATAGATGCAATATGTTTAAGGACACATGTAGTTTAAGGTAGTAGTGGTGTGAGACCTGGGTGCACGTGTACGGGTGGTATTGTACAATGCTTTGGGATGCTGCGGAATCACAGGGGCTGCTGCATCCTATAGAAAACAGTGGAAAGGACAGGAGTTGGGCAATCCAACAGAGGTGAGAGCAACACAGACATGTCGGGGCTTGTCTGGGCGTGCCTGGGCTTGTTGAGGCTTGTACCGGACAGAAGACAAATTGTTGGGGGAATCTATATTAAGGACCTGTTGCCGACTGGCTCCAGTCTCTTCCAGTCTCTTCCAGTCTCCTCGTGGCTCTTCGGGTGGATCATGTATCAACTCCTCTCACTATGGAACACGCTTCACCTAAGTCGTTGTTCGGGACTTCACTGTCGAAGGCCATCATCCACGACCACACACAGCCCACGCGAGGAGGGTCATCATTTGCTTCGTCCGCCAGGCGAGATGGCAAGCCTTTCCCCACCAGCACATGCACCATCTCAAAATTTACCCTGCTGCGGGCGCTTGGTGACTATGGGACCCTTGGTTATTTTGTATATGGTTTAGGACTAAGTTATAAGTTATGAATTTTGTAGGCAATTTCAATCCTATAAATTTTCCTATCAATAACACTCCACTGCAGACAGTGAGAGATATGACTGGCCTTTGATAACCCAGTTGGTTCACTGGAGGGGCAGGGGTAACAGCTTGGTAATGGTGGGGCTTCAGCCACCAACCTTGGGATGAGTAATCCAACATCTTACCCCTGGGCCACCACTGCTCTGTGTAGACGATGTGTGTGGAAAATATTAATTAATTTTCATTTTCTATGCCGCTTAATCCTAATTAGTGTCGCAGGGAGGCTGGCGCCCCTCTCAGTCGACTTTCAGTCAACAGACACAACCATTCACACTCACACCTGGAGCGATGTGGAACAGCCACTCAGACTGCTGTACACCAAGAGACCAGAGTACAAGGAGAACATATCGACTCCACACAGAAATGCCTGGGAATCGAACCCAGAACCTTCTTGAGGTGAGGTGAATGTGCTAATCTGTGTGCCGCTTTGCAAATATTTTTACATTTTCTACAGCAATTGTTCTTTAACTTAACTTTGAATTGTGTTTACTTTGCTTGGCTGATTTGATTCATATTGGAATTATTTGTTTGAATTCTGCTTCTTTTTCTATTTTAAATTACTGACTCTGTGATCCCTTCCCCAGATTTGTGACGTGCCCCCAGGCTGTCTGCTTTTGATGAACAGGAAAAAAGATCTTAAATCTTTAAACGTTAAGAAAATCAAGAAAATGCAATTGTTGTGGCTGATAGTTAACGATTCATGGAAAATGTTTTTAGTCTGTGATGTGCCATCACAAAGCACTGGACCAAACAAAAAGCATTACATGTCTCATTATATCTGAGGGATGGAGCATGTGATGTAGCGTAGCATCACTCCCCATCTCAATTTCTTCATAAAAACAAAATGGAGTTTCACTGACAACTTTTCAGTTTCTACAAAAAAGGCCAAACAAAGTCAACCCTACAATGTCCCTGGACTGATCGCTTGTGTCCAGAACAGAGCTGAGAGTGCTGAAGGCCTTAAATTTGGGAGATATCATCCATTGGAGTGGGAGGTTGGTGCAGTGGTTGCACATCCATCGCCCAGCAAGAAGGGCCTGAGTTCTGTTCCTGGGCTCATTTAAAAAAAAAAAAAAAAAAAAAAATAGCTAA
>CM045742.1:45465000-45490000 GCA_024760905.1 Plotosus lineatus
GCATCACAGAACTTTTACATTCACAGCTTCCTCACTTCACACTGTGTGCTGTGAACAACATGATATAAAACAGAAGCCCGGCTCTGTCCGCCTTCTATCATTGTACTAGTGGACTGATTTTGAATCTCACAGCAAAGATAAAGACGGTGTAGAAATGTGGATGTGGCGTGATGGGATCATCTCCGTCACTGAAGCGATAAAACGCATGAGGAATCGCTTCAGTGACAGAGATGATCCCATCACGCCACATCCACATTTCTACACCGTCTTTATCTTTCAAAACATTTACAGTGAATTCCATAAGTATTTATCCCCATATTGCAATTCACTGTAAATGTTTTGAAAGTGTTTGTAAATGTGTGTTTATTGTTTGTAATTGTGGGTTTATTATGTGTTTGTGGTCTCCAGCTGGCCCCACAGTGAATCCTACCGTGTCCCTGCTCCCTCCCTCCACCCTGCAGCTGTCTGAGGGATCAGTCTCGCTGCTCTGCCTGCTATCTGCTTACTCTCCACAGGGGGCGCAGGTGAGCTGGATGGTGGATGACTTGGAGGTGACAGGTGGGGTTCTGACCAGTGCAGAAGAGCAGAAGAAGGACGGATATGCACGCAGCAGCACCCTGACCCTCAGTAACGCACTCTGGGAAAAGGGGGAGGAGTTTGTGTGTTCCGTCTCCCATGACGGCGTCGATCGTCGGGCCTCGTTCAGAAAGAGCGCGTGTAATGTGGAACAGCTCTGAGATAGAATAGAACACCGAGCCGCTTCCACATCTTTCTCCAATAGAGTTTCAATTCTACACAATGCTGACATTTCTGTGTTTCCTCTGTTCACTGTCCGCTGCTGTTCCTGTAGTGTTACTGCGCTGAAATAAAGCTGGATTTGGACATTGTGTGGTGTTTTATTGGAGGGAATAGTGGTGAATATGGATGGAGGTAAAAGTGGTGAATATGGATGGAGGTAACAGTGACGATCAGGGTGATGAGAGGTTGAGTTGGAGATTCAGTGCTGGATGTTGTGCTTCAGTGAGTTTGGCTGAAGGAAGTTGAACATCTGGTGAAAGTGCTGCTCTATTCTGGGAGAAACAGAATCATTCATCCGTCACCATGTAAATCTCCCCCACTCCCCCACCACTCTCTCTCACTTTACATTCTGACAGATTTACTGGTTGAAACAGACTCTTTGGTTAACTCAGTGTGGAGCAGAAAGCTGGTTTTATATCTTTGCTTTGTTCATTATTTATGTTTGAGCTTCAGTGGTCATAAAATATCAGTTGTGTTAAAGTGCAGTGGTATCTTGTCTAATGAATTTAATCTGTTCTGAAGGCAAGCCGTAAACTGAAACGTTCACGAGATAAAACAATTATTCCCATAAGAAATAATAGAAAACCAATTAATCCATTCCAACCCCGTCCCAAACTCATATAACCTGACACAAACACGTATATTTGACCTAATATATTAGAGGTAAACATGTAAACACAATAAATATGTAATAATAATAATAATAATAATAATAATAATAATAAATAATAATAAAACAAAAATAAACAATAAGTAAACTAACCCTTCCGATCATCGACTGCAGCAAAGATGTCACGTGGGCAGGCAGGAGGTGGTGCATAACAGAGGAGGAGGAGGAGGAGGAGGAGGATTTTGTGCATGTGCACACTACAAATGCCAGTGAGGAAAGGCTCATGGTGAGCTCCCACAAGGTCAGTGCTTCTCAAATAGTGGTATGACCCTGGGGAACATGCTACTGTACTGGAATTAGGTATAATTATACATCCACTACAGTAGTTGGCAGTAGCACTATCATTGTCGCGCTATGGTGTAGGGAAAATGCACCAAGCAAACAATCTGAAGTGCAGTAAACACTATTTATAGTTGCGTGAGCGTCGGGTGTGTGTGTGTGTGTGTGTGTGTGTGTGTGTGTGTGTGTGTGTGTGTGTGTGTGTGTGTGTGTGGGTGGGGGCATGAAATGTTTTTTCTTCCGAGAGGGGGGCGGCACAGAAAAAATCAAGACTCACTGTGACAAGGCGTTCTCGGAGCACAGAGGAATACACGCCTAAGAATACGAGGCTAATCGGCCTGGAAAAGCCATTTCGAGGAGAGCTCGTCAATTGATTTTTTTTCTCTTTGGATGGAGCAGATTTTTCATGGGTTTGAACTCATTATCAAAAACACTCATTAGACGAGGTACCACTGTAGTCACACTTTCTTGCTTTCATTAAATGTTTCTACTCAGGTCAAATAATACCAGCCTAATAGCTAATAAAAGAAAGATATAATCACAACAGTTCAGGAAAAAAATAAAATGAGAATAAAACCTGAATCACCGAGATGTTTAAAGGATGTGGTTCAGATCAAGAATTCAGTCTAAGTATTTTTTTTTTTTTTCACGGTGCACCAAGCTATTTGGCTTCCATCTTTTAATAGGTGTGATTATTCTGAGTTGTTCAGCATGCAACAAGCTTTTAACTGGCTGGAAGTGAACTCAAAGCAAACAATCAACAACGGGAAGCAAAACACTGTCACAAGATCTCAGATTAAAGTTAATGAGATGGGGGAAAAAAATCACAGACTTTATGAAACTCAAGGAGCAGAGTGAGGTCCATAATCAAGAAGTTAAAAAGTGTTTGGTACTATTGAACTATTCCCAGGTGAGGTGTTCGCTCCAAACAGGAAAGAAGAATCAGGAGGAACCTGGTCAGAAATGCTGTGGAAAACCTATGGTAACTTTAAAATAGTTACAGGATTTTAAATCAAGTGTCATTCCTCTGAGACACTCCTTGATTCGTCTTGAATGGCCACCTTACTGTGGTGGAGGGGTTTGCGTGTGCTAATGCTCCTGAGTGCTATGCTGTTGGTGGTTGTTGGTAGTGTCATCCAAGGCAAACAGGTGTAGGTGAAACTAAGTGAAGGTTCAGACTATGCTCACTTCAGAAGAGCCCTATGGATCAAAAATATGAATGGACATAGTGTCCCTTACTGGCTGAGACACAAGGCACAAGGGTTCTACCCTGGAGCCAGGCCTAAGGAAGGGGCACAAAGGCAAGCATGTAGTGGTCGGGCTTCTGCCTGTGGAGCCCGGTGGAGCCCAGCCCAAAAAGAGTCAACCCTCACAAGGACACACCACCTGTAAGAGGGACTATAGGGGTAAGGTGTGCTGTGAGTTGGGTGGCAGCTGAAGGCATGAATTCAGTCAGACCAATCTTGGCTACTGACTGCTGGTGCGTGAGGTTGAGCGATACTGACTAGATATAGTCGAACTCACCTTAATGTCTATACTGGGCTCTAAAACTACCCATTTTGATAGGAGCTGGACCTTATTCCATTCTGGAGTCACTTATGGAGAGGAAGCTATCTGATGCAGGCATCCTTACCACCCACCATCTTGGTGCCCACATGTTGCCATTCTCCCTAGTTGATAATAGGGTAGCTTCTGATCTGATGGTCAGTAGTTCCTCACTATCACTACTGTTGGGCTCTTGAGCAAGGCCGTTAACTCTCAATTGCTCAGATGTATAAAAATAATAATTGTAAGTCACACTGGTGACTTAAGGGGGTGTGTTAGAGAACGCTACCCTTGGGACTACATTTACATTTACGGCATTCGGCAGATGCTCTCATCCAGACCTTCTTTTCCTTTTGGCTGCTCCCTTTAGGGGTCGCCACAGCAAATCGTCTGCCTCATCATCTGCCTCATCATCAACATCTGTCTTCCTGTGTTCCTGTCCTGGAGACCAAACCTGCTCATCACTTCCTCGTCACCTCTGTTTCCTGTCTATCGAAGTCTGGACCAATGACCACTCTTTCACCTCTGGGGGGTACTCTGCATCACTTCATCGAACTCACTCCAGAATCTCTCCTTCTCTTCTTGCTCACATCCTGCTTGTGGGGCATAAGCACTAACAACATTGAACATCACGCCTTCAATTTCTACCTTGAAACTCATCACTCTGTCTGACACTCTTTTCACTTCTAGAACATTCCTGACCATCACCTCCTTCAAGATAACTCCTACTCCATTTCTCTTCCCATCCATACCATGATAAAACAGTTTAAACCCTGCTCTTAACAAAGCTTCTAGCCTTGCTACCTTTCCACCTGGTCTCCTGAACACACAGTATGTCCACCTTCCTCCTCTGCATCATGTCAGCCAGCTCTCTACCTTTTCCTGTCATAGTTCCAACATTCAAACTCCCTACTCTCAGTCCTAGACTCATGCCTTTCCTCTTCTCTCTCTGCCTATGGACACGCCTCCCGAGTCTCCATCTTCGACCAAGAGTACTCCAGTTTCAACTAGTGCCCTGTTGGTTAACAGCTCTGATGGCGGTCGGTCTTAACCCAGCCCTCGACTGATCCAGTATGGATTCAATATTGATACTTTGCATATAAAATCTGGCACAGGCTTTACATCGGTGCCCTTCCTGACACAACCCTCTGCATTTATCTGGGCTTGGGACCGGCATGAGAGAGAACACTGGCTTGTGCCTCCCATGGCTACATTACGCTCTTATACAGACCAACTTATAATAATCTTTTTTTTTAAATAAAACTGAGCAATTGAGGGTTAATGGCCTTGCTCAAGGGCCTAAAAGTGGTGAAAGTTGGGATTAGAAACCCATTGCCTTATCAACTACTTCTCCACTTTTTTTGTCCTGTGCTACTTTAATGCCCATCTGTCCGATGGCAGTGTGATATGGAAGAATGTGATTGGTAGATACGGTCTCTCTAGTCTGTAGCTGAATGGTGTTTTGTTGTTGAACATCTGTGCTCATCACGGTTCGTCGATCATGAATGCCATCTTTGAACATAACAGTGTCTATAAGTGCACTTGGCACCAGTCCAGGCTGCAGTTTGATGATCAACTTTGTAGGGCATGTTATTCGATATGAAGCCATATGTTCTGGGCACTCGGGTAAAGAGAGGAGCTGAGCTATCAACCAATCATCACCTGATGCTGATCTGGTTCTGATGGCAGGGAAGGCTCCCACCAGATCTGGCAGGTACAAGCATGTACTTATGGTTTTCTGGGAATGTTTGACAGAGTAGCCTCTCAGAAGGGCTTCAAACTCAGACCTTTGGCAGAATTGCACAACACATTCAAAAGGAGACAGTGAACATTTAATCAGAATGGGCTATGTTTCATGCCTGCATTATTGAGACAGAAATTCATAGCTGTGGCTTGGTCGTCGGTGTCTACAGTGGTGGTAACTCCCAAACCTGGTGGTGGACACCTGTGGTGAGGGGGGCTGTCTAACTGAAAAAGAAAGCTTATCTGGTCTTATTGACCTGTGGGACTGAAATGACAAACTGGGATGGCCGTACTGCTTTTCAAAAAGGGGGACCAGATTGTGTGTTCCAATTATTGTGAAATCCCACTCCTCAGCCTACCTGTGAAAGTTCATGCAGGAGTACTGGAGAAGATGGTTGAACCTCACTTTCAGGAGGAACAGTAGGGTTTTCTTCCTGGCCACAGCACTCTCTCCAAGAGGAATCATTGGAGTTTGCCCAATCTGTCGACATGTGACATGAGGATTTATTCATTCATTCGTTTTCTGAACCACTTAATCCTAATTATGGTCACCGAGAAGCTGGTGTCCATTTCAGCCAACTCTGTGTGATGGCAGAATACACTCTGGACAGCTTGAAAGGCCATTCAGGGCAGGAATACACTGACAGCTATGCAGCCTACTCTTATCAAAAGTCAGCAATGTTTTTTTTTATTTTTTATATGAATCTCACTATAGACAGTGAGAGATATGGCCAGTCTTTGATAACCCAGTTAGCTGCACTGGGGGGACAGCAAACAGCAGTGTCAACCATTGACAGTGGGGGTTGAACTCTCAACTTTAGGAGTGGCAATCCAGTACCTCACCACCGGGCCACCACTGCCCTAGTTGTGGATTTAGAGAAGGTTTTTGATTATGTCCCTTAGGCTATCTTGTGGCGTGTGCTCCAGGAGTATGGTTTACTGGACCTGGTGCTATGAACCATTATGTCTTTCTACCACTGGACAGAGCTTGGTCTGCAGTGGTAACAACAGGTCAAATTTGTTTCCTGTGAGGGTTGGAGTCCACAAAGGCTGTACTCCTTCACCCATTGCATTCATAATTTTTGTGTACAGAATTTCTGGGTGCAGCTATGATATTGAAGGGTTCTGGTTTGGTGGCCATATGATCTCATCTCTGATTTTTGCAGATGACATTGTCCTTTTGACTTCATCAAGCCAGAACTTCCAGCTCTCATCAAAGCGATTTGCAGTCGAGTGCGAAGTAGTCAGGATGAGAATCAGCACTTCCAAGTCCAAGGTCATGGTTCTCAGGTGGAAAAGGGTGGAATGTCCCCTCTGGGTCTGGAATGAGGCCCTGCCCCAAGTGGACTTGTTCCAGTATCTTGGGGTGTTGTTCATGAGTGAGGGAAGGATGAAAGGGAAAGCTGTTTAAAGCTGAGTTTTTTACTGGTTTGTCATGCTGAAATGGGAACTGAACCTCAAGGAAAAGCTTTTGATTTACAAGTTGATCTACGTTCCAACCCTCACCTATGGTCACAAGCTTTGGGTGGTGATCGAAATAAGTAGATCATGGATACAAGCGGCTGAAATGAGCATCCTTTGCAGGATGGTGGGATTCTCCCTTAGAGATTGAATGCAGCCCCTATAATCTGAACCTGGATAAATGGATGATGATGATGATGATGATGACTGTCTCTATAACTTAAATGTTCAGTAAATGTTTAGTCACGCAGACACACGGCCACTCACATCTCTTTCTTTCTGTAAGGGACACAAGAACACATATAAATATGTGCTGGTAACACACTCAGGTGAAATTCATCAACATATTACTTGCTGGTTCTGTTTGCCTCATTCTACCCATGCAAAGGGCACACAATCACCTTCACTGAAGTGTTATGTTCAGATAAGAATAATATTATCTCATGTCAATGCCACACCGTATATCAGTTGGAAAACCAGTGCAGCTTACTAGTTTCTCTGCAGCACGGACTGGGGCCTGTGTCAAGAACATGACTGGTGCAAAATACTATCAAAATCTTGAGGAAAACATGCTGCCCTTCACCAATAAGTGTCAGAGTCAGCTGAGGTACGCTACGTAGGATTAAGTGATTTGGAATATAAGTGAGTGTGTGATGTATGTGAGGTTGTTTTATTGTCTTTTGGATATTATGTTGTTGTCTGCAGTGATCTGTAAAGGATATTTGCGGGCTCTTTGCTGTCACCCATATGAATCAGTCTGTCCCTCCTTCTGAGTGTTGTACATAAGGTTTGGTGCTACCTTAACTAACTTAAATTCTTCAAAGAAATTCGATTTTATAGCACAAACTGATAAGTTTTAAAATAACAGGCAGAAATGAATATTGATATTGTTTTGCTGAATGTATTCATCTCAATACTCAAATCCCGTCCTAGTGCAATTCACTATCACGGAATATCACGTATCATATCACAATAGTGCTCTTGCATTGTAGCTACAGTTCACTCATACACGTAAAGGGTAAAAGATCTGAGTAACTGACCAGAGTGTCGGGGGCTCGAACCAACGTTCCCTCTAATTTCGATATGTCTGAGCAAACACATCAACTCCTTTAGCGGTTCCTTGGACCACTGTGAGCAACATCAGACCTGTGCACTGTGGTCAGGCCAATATCACATCCATCCAAGGAACACGATTTATTAAAAGAATCTAATTACAGCGTTTATATTTCCATTAGAATTCTTTTAATGAAGTGCTTTACCAAGCTTACAATGAAAAGGACAACTTACTTGTTAACCTGTGTACTATGAGAACACTATTCTAAGTATAAATGTTTGCCTTTAACTACAGCAAAACATAAATTGTCAACCAAGCCAACTATAAACTCGATTTTCATTGTGAAGCTCCGACTTGTTTTACAAGAACGAGTTTGAAATGTCAGTGTGAGAAGCTCTGTCTGGGTGAGAGGGTCCGATTGTGGTCTGGAAGAGAATCCTGCTGTCCATTGGGAGACAGGGTCCTAGTGTGGTCTTGGAGACAGTCCTGTAACTCTTTGTGTGCAAAATAAAGTATACAATGATTCAACTGTTCGCTACTACTGAGAAACTACACTATTTAATAATCAACATCCATCAATGAAAATTCTAAATAAATGAGACGAGATGAGCACACATCTGATTGAAAAATTAATATTCACTTTAATATTCCCGTCTGTTTTGCTCATCTTTCCAGTGTTTGTACAAGTTGTCCAGGGTGATGACCTCATCTGCTTGCCTCTTTGACTTTATGTGCATCAGCTGATCCACATGTTTATGGATGAAAAAAATACCATCCAATTTCACGTTTTTTTTTTTCCTTCTGTTTGCACAAACTCAGCCTTTCCATCTTAAAGTACCTGCATTTCTTTTTAACTTTGACTTCGTGAGTGGACGTGTCGATGCCTGTTGGTTTTGCCATTATTTTAAAGGGTTAAACAAAAGTAGCGTATTTCACGTGTCTTTTTCTCTTGACATTAGTCACCGATTGGCGAGCTAAAAACACAGGTGGCGAGTGGCACATAAGTATGTTGTCATCGTCAATCACGTCGATTCGATGCGTCGGTACGTATGTGAATCGCATCATTGGCTGGAGCAACCAGTCGCCCCTCACTGATTGAATCACATTCCAAAATAGCACAGACTGAGTAGTTATATGTTTATTTTATTTTCACTTCAGGTGGGATTTCTATTTTTTTGTGCATTTTTTGCCCATTTTTGTGCAAAATATCTGTGCGTGCGTGGAGACCGTAACACCAGTGCACAGTTGTGTACGCGTTCAGCTTACAGGGAACATTGGCTCGGACCACAGTATCGCTGAGCTGCAACTGTTGGGCCCTTAAGCAAGGCATTTATCCCTCAGCTGCTCATTTGCATGAACGACATACAATATATAATACAGTTGGTATGAATAAGAACGTCTACCAAATGTCATAAATGTGATGTAATGTCCCCGCCTGTGGGCTGGCGTACTACGATAGTCCCTGATTGCAGAAGGACTTTGCTGTATTGCTTACGCTATACAGGCAACCTAGAGGAGCAAAGTATCTCTCAAAACAGAATATGTCAGCCCGGATGCATACAAGGTCTTCTTTGTGTCCTTCTTAAAGTGTGTTGCTGTGGTGTCCATGGAGATTTGATTAAAAAGTCTTTAAGAGTAATTGCGATGCTTTCACGACTCATTGATTGGTAACGTTTCATAAAACAGACAGTAGAAATCACAGCCGTGATTAACAGTGAATGTAAGAACATTACCACACACACACACACACACACACACACACACATACACACACACACACACACACACACACACACACACACACACACACACACACACAGGACTGAGTGTTCAATCGAAATCCGCATGTTAGTCAGAATCATCAGAACTGTAGCTCTGGCTGCTTGTTTTCCCTGAAGCTGAACCTCAGCGTTTTCCAAGATTGCCCAGGATTTGACTCTGTCCATCTTTCTATCAACTTTGACTTCACACACACACACACACACACACACACACACACACACACACACACACACACAAAAAAAAACACAATTTCATAACTTCCCTTAATGCCAAAGTTTATATTATTTTATAGTTTAGTTTATTAAAAAGTATTTTAACTGATGTTCCCCGTAGCTGTATTCAGTCGGCCCTCGTTCATGAGGATGTGTGGAATTTGGTAAGACGCTGGGACATATTTATTTTCTGAGTAAAACATAGTGACAGTCACATGACGTTTCATGATGTTTTGAAGGTTTAAAATGATTGTGTTGTGCGTTTCTGGTTTACTCAAGGGTTCAGTAGCGACACCTGCTGGCGGGGTAAAACAAGAAATTGTAAATTCTGGTCAGGACAGTGTATGTATGTGTGTGTGTATGTGTGTGTGTGTGTGTGTGTGTGTGTGTGTGTGTGTGCATCAGTTCAGCAGAGCTTCGAAATGATCTGGATTCAGAGAACTGTATTATATTATTTTTCTCAGCGCATAACAATGATAATTTAAACAGATTGTCAAATCTTGACTTTACTTTCACTTTACTTTATCTATGAGAATATTATGAATTAAACACTAGAATCATTTCAGCATATAACTTACAGTGAGATCAAATGTATAATAACAATAATAATAATAATAATAATAATAATAATAATAATAATAATAATACATGAACTTAGGACAGCAACCTCACACCAAGATTTGGTTTGGAGTCCTCGGCTCGCTGAAGGCATTTTTGTGTGTTTTTTGTATGTTCTCACCATGCCCATCTGTGTCTCATCAAGGTACAGGTATACCACGGCTTACATTGTTAATTGGTTACAGGAGAGACGACGTTAGTCGAAAATGACTTAAATCAAATTAGCTTGTCTCTAGGCTAGCCTAGACTAGGCTACGCCAAATTTACTTGTATAATATTATACATACATACACACATACATAATATAATAATAATAATTTATATATAATATAATAATTTAATATACTAAATATATATAATACAGTATATACAGTAGGCCCTTGACTATTCACAGTTTTGCACTCACGGTTTGAGTATTCACGGACTGCTGAGCAACTGACACGTCACTCAAATTCAGCCAATGGCTGTCCTCCTTCATGCTGATTGGTTGATATGATGTAATGCCCCTTTTGACTCATTCGCGCACAAATTGTCAATGAGCCTCTTTTTGTGTGTGTGTGTGTGTGTGTGTGTGTGTGTGTGTGTTTTAATTACCAGTTAAGCTCCATGATACCACTCAAACACTGTGTGTTTTCTCTGGCGAAGCGAGAGAAAACACTGGCTGTCTCTTCTGAAGAAATAAGACTTTCTCCTGAACAAACGACAGTTTCCTCTGAACTGTTGTATTAAAGTCTTTTTCAATTAGTATTCCAGTACAGTATCAGTAGGCTGCAAAGCCATCAGCGTGTTTCAGTCCCTTGCTAAAGGGTTGTATCAAGAAGGGCATCCGACGTAAAAATCTATGCCAAATCAAACGTGCGAATCATTCGCTGTGGCGACCCCTGGTCAAGGGAAAAAGCCAAAAGGAAATCTCATTCCAGTACAGTATCTAAGTTAATGTTTGTGCGTGAGATTTTATGTTCTGTAGCATGTTTAACAAACAATAACAAACGGTCATAGACGAGCGTAGTGCAAAACATGAACAAACAGAACAACAAATAAAGCAAATTAAAATGAACAAAGAAACAATTTGACTCTGAGAACTCCGCGACATCGCCCTCTAAGCAACGCCATCAACGCCGTCACTCCAAGACGTCACTCCAAGTTCAATGTGACAGGACATGAAGCGTAATAAAGTTTATCCTTTTGGTATCATTTGTTAAACATGCTACAGAACATAAAATCTCACGCACAAACATTCTCAGAATTAACTTAAGTACTGTACTAGAATAATAATTGAAAAAGACTTTAATACTAGCACTTTACAACAGTATATGCTGTATAATGTTTATATTTTATCATCAATAAATATAAGAGTAAAAATTGAAAAGTTCTTCTTAATCATTAACGATCTTACAAGAATGCCGGGTATCGTTTAATAATCCATAATATACAACATGTGCAGAAACAAATTGCAACATTCGATTATCCTGGACCGGTTCTTTTCAAAAGATCTTACAAAGTCTTATATTCCAAAAACATCAAAACAGCACAAAATAATCAATACAAATATCTTGCTATTTTATGTTGCATCTGCATTAATTAAAGGCTGGATCTTCTGACCACGACAAAACCACATCATATATATATATATATATATATATATATATATATATATATATATATATATATATATATATATATATATATATATATATATAGATAGATGGAAATGGCTGTGGTGAATACTTTCTTCCAGAAGAGAGAGGAGCATAGAGTGACTTATAAAAGCAGAGGTAGGAGCACACAGGTAGACTACATCTTGTGTAGGCGATGTAATTTGAAGGAAGTCAGTGACTGCAAAGTAGTAGCAGGTGAGAGTGTTGCCAAACACCATAGGATGGTGGTGTGCAGGATGACGCTGATGGTGAGGAAGGTGAAGAAGGCAAAGGCAGAGCAGAAGACAAAGTGGTGGGAGCTGAAAAATGAGGAGTGTTGTGTTGTCTTCAAGGAGGAGTTGAAACAGGCTTTGGGTGGTCAGGAAGTGCTTCCAGATGACTGGAATACTATAGCTAATGTGATCAGGGAGACAGGTAGGAGAATACTTGGTGTGTCATCTGTAAGGAGAGGAGATAAGGAGACTTGATGGTGGAATGAGGAAGTGCAGGAGTGTGTACAAAAGAAGAGGTTAGCTAAGAAGAAGTGGGACATAGAGAGGATCGTGGAGAGTAAACAGGAGTACAGGGAGACACAGCAAAAGGCGAAGGTAGCGGTGTCAAAGGCCAAACAGAGGGCGTATGATGACTTGTATGATAGGTTGGACAGTAAGGAGGGAGAAAATTATTTATACAGGTTGGCACAGCAGCGAGCTAGAGATGGGAAGGACGTGCAGCAAGTTAAATTGATAAAGGACAGAGAGGGAAATGTATTGACTGATGACAGAAGTGTGCTGGGAAGATGGAAAAAGTACTTTGAAGAGCTGATGAATGAGGAAAATAACAGAGAAAAAAGAGTAGAAGAGGTGACCATTGAGGACCAGGAAGTAACAAAGATGAGTAAGGGTGAAGTGAGGAGGGCATTGAAGAGGATGAAGAATGGAAAGGCAGTTGGCCCTGATGACATACCGGTGGAGGTATGGAAGTGTCTAGGAGAGGAAGCAGTAGATTTCCTGACAAGAACTTTCAACAAGGTCTTAGAGAGTGAGAGGATGCCAGAGGAATGGAAGAGAAGTGTGCTGGTGCCCATTTTTAAGAACAAGGGAGACGTGCAGAGTTGTGGCAACTACAGAGGGATAAAGTTGATGAGCCATACGATGAAGTTATGGGAAAGAATAGTGGAAGCTCGACTAAGGGCAGGGGTCAGCATTTGTGAACAACAGTTTGGTTTCAGGCCAAGAAAGATCACCACAGATGCAATGTTTGCCTTGAGGATGTTAATAGAGAAGTACAGAGAACGTCAGATGGAGCTGCATTGTGCCTTTGTGGATCTGGAGAAAGCATATGACAGGGTGCCGAGAGAAGAACTGTGGTATTGTATGAGGAAGTCTGGAGTGGCAGAGAAGTATGTTAGAGTGGTGCAGGACATGTATGAGAGATGTAAGACAGTGGTGAGGTGTTCAGTCGGTGTGACAGAAGAGTTCAAGGTGGAGGTGGGACTGCATCAAGGGTCAGCTCTGAGCCCCTTCTTGTTTGCTATGGTGATGGACAGGCTGACAGACAAGGTTAGACAAGAATCTCCATGGAATATGATGTCTTCCCAGCACACTTCTGTCATCAGTCAATACATTTCCCTCTCTGTCCTTTATCACATTAACTTGCCGCACGTCTTTCCCATCTCTATTTCTCTGCTGTGCAAACCTGTATAAATCATTTTCTCTCTCCTTTCTGTCCAACCTATCATACAAGTCATCATACGCCCTCTGTTTGGCCTTTGACACCGCTACCTTCCCCTTACGCTTTGTCTCCCTGTACTCCTGTTTACTCTCTTCGGTCCTGTCTGTGTCCCACTTCTTCTTAGCTAACCTCTTCCTTGAAAAGTGTCCGGTGTGATGTGTGATAGGAGGGTATCAGCAAGAATGAAGGTGTAACACCAGCTTGATATAGCTGTGCTAGATTTTATACTAGGTTCTAGAGGAGTAAAATGAATTGTGGAGATTTAAAGTTGAACAGCCGGCAGATTTATTACAATTAATAATATCACAAGAAACAGTGCAAACAATGCTGTAGAACACTCTTTACAAAACAAAAATAAAAATAAAATAAGCTTAAGTCTCTAAGGTTCGATTTGTGTGAATTCGGGAGTCTTTTCCAGGATTGTGATCCGTTTGGGATAAAGGTGTTTTTATTTGTTCTTATCTGGGATCCTGTGATTTGAAGTGGTTGGGTCTGTAGATCTACTCTCGCATCCAGAGAACAGTTGGCCACACTGCGTCTGGATCCACCAAGAGTTCTCACTGGATTTGGCTCGCCATCCGTGTCCGAAACCAGCTTCAAGATCAGATCCAGATCCACTAAAAAAACCAGTCTGCACATGCAGTACAGACACAATGAATAAAATATTTAACAACAATAATTCCTAAATAAAATGACAAAAGTGCATGAAAGGCACTGAATGGAATGTAATACAAAACAAAACAGCTTATCTGCACTACTTTAGTGCATTAGCAAAAGTGCTTCAACAAAACATTTAGAAAAATAAAATGTAAGGTTCATTTTGTGCACAGCACAATCTTTGTTATGTACTCCGACTGGTCTTAGCTTTTTAAAGACAAAAATAGTGCACACAGCTTTAAAAGTCACCACGTGTAAAGTTAGCATAGGTTCTTAAGCTAGCTTCATATTGCAATGACTCACCGGAGCTTCCAAGAAAACAAACACTCTCCACCCGGTTCGATTGAGAGAGAACAAAACACATACAAGGCTTCGTGTCGCTTTTCGAGGGCTCTGTATGCGTCCTGCTCCTCACGTTCTCTGTTGCACTCTCTGCTGGTCGCATGCAGCACGTGCCTATGATGCGTTCAAGGGGACTAGGAAACTATAGTGCTTCCAGGGAGTGTTGGAAATTAGGGTTTTTTCCAATAAAATTAGTAACCATGTGTTTACATGGGTTACAAAGGGAAAAGTGTACAAGACGGTGATGAGGCCAGCGATGTTGTATGGTTTAGAAACAGTGGTCCTGGGGAAAAGACAGGAAGCAGAGTTGGAGGTAGCAGAGATGAAAATGTTGAGGTTCTCTTTGGGAGTAACGAGGATGGATAGGATCAGGAATGAGTACATCAGAGGGACAGCATATGTTAGATGTTTTGGAGACAAAGCCAGAGAGGCTAGATTGAGATGGTTTGGACATGTACAGAGGAGGGATAGTGAGTATATTGGTAGTAGGATGCTGAGGTTGGAACTACCAGGCAGAAGGCCCAGAGGAAGACCAAAGAGATGATTCATGGATGCGGTGAAGGCGGACATGAAGGTCATTGGAGTAAGAGTAGAAGATGCAGAGGATAGGGAGAGATGGAGGCAGATCATTTGCTGTGGTGACCCCTGAAGGGAACAGCCGAAAGGAAAAGAAGAGAAGAAGAAGAAGAAGAAGAAGTGAAGGCGGACATGAAGGTCGTTGGAGTAAGAGTAGAAGATGCAGGGGATAGGGTGAGATGGAGGCAGATCATTTGCTGTGGCGACCCCTGAAGGGAACAGCCGAAAGGAAAAGAAGAAGAAGAATACACATAATTTCTTGTCCAGCGGAACTCAACTCCTGCAGTGGGGGTTGCACATGCACCCTGTGAAACCCCCCCCCCCCCCCCCAGCCTACGCCCTTGGCATGAATTCCCTGATCCTCAACTGAAATTCAAATGAATCTGTTATATTTATATTTTATATTTATCTGTGAGTGTTTATAAACCAAATCATTAATTTGCTGTTTCTGAAATAAATGTATTTGCTTATAGAAAAAAGTTTCATTCAGTAAGATGTCAGTGATTCTCCCTGTCAGTGTGCTTTCTTTTGTTTTTGTTTTTGTTTTGTTTTTTGTTTTTTTTGTCTGGGATGGCAGTACCTAGTAAAATATTAATCTACTGAAAATAGAATTCATCGAGTTAAAATAATTTAAATAAGAATTATAAACTGTGTCTTTGATGGAAGCTGAGTCCTGTGATTTTGTTTGATTTTAAATAAAGTTTATGGTTTTAGATTTGTTGGTAAACCGCTGTAGTCCGCGTGGTGTTAAAACAACAGCTGACGTCATTGAGTAAAATGATTAATTCCGCGCAGGTATCTGATGCTCACACTTTCACCTTCGTATGTAGCTGGTGAATTACCGAGTACCAGCATCGACAGCTCATGAGTCTCACATTCATCCTCCAGTGGTCAGCATCTGTAAACAGCACATAATGGATTTGATCTGACTTTAGATCAGTCACAACAAACAGGGGGTGGGGTTTGGGAATGTTTACTGTTCCATGTGTCTCTTCATCACATTCTCATGAATCTCAGTCTACAGGTTCCGGGGGTTTTGTGCCTTCCAGCCAACAGAGTCTTACTCAATATCTATCGCATCAGTAAAGTAATGAGTGAACAAATAAAGTGCCGAGCGCAGTGGTCTGGTTGATATCGTACTTTATTTACAAGGCAGAAATGAAAAAAAGAAGATTAAAGAACAAGTGCAGGATTTCACTTGCAGTACACAAGCGCACAGTCTGAAGCACAGAGTTTCAAAAAGAAGATAAAACTCAGAACTGAGGTTTTCTTATCAGGTGATAAAGGCCATTAATGAACTGAGTGTGTGGACCCCTGGGTGGGGGGAAGGGGGGGGTAGTCTGTAGCAGCCTTTTTTCTGCTTCAATGGATCTTGGGAAACGTAGTCCAGAGCAGACTCCAGGCTGAGGTGACATGCCCCTGTACTGCCACCCACAGGGTGGAAAACTGCAGAACTGGGCGGAACAAAATTATAACCTGCAGTGCACAGTGGCTGACCTGTCTGACAGTGAAATAGCATCACCTGGTGGTTAATACAATTTCAAATATTCTTTTGCTTGTTATGTTGCAAAGTGCAGGTGAACAAAGGGAATACTGCGATCTGTAATAGTGTTGGTTTGTATTCTGTCAGTTTGTGCATCTGATTTATGCTGAGCCCACAAGTATGAGAGATGTAAGACAGTGGTGAGGTGTGCTGTCGGTGTGACAGAAGAGTTCAAGGTGGAGGTGGGACTGCATCAAGGGTCAGCTCTCAGCCCCTTCTTGTTTGCTATGGTGATGGACAGGCTGACAGACGAGGTTAGACAAGAATCTCCATGGACTATGATGTTTGCAGATGACATTGTGATCTGTAGTGAGAGCAGAGAACAAGTGCAGGAAAATCTAGAGAGGTGGAGGTATGCCCTGGAAAGGAGGGGAATGAAGGTTAGTCTCAGTAAGACAGAATACATGTGTGTGAACGACAAGGACCCAAGAGGAACGGTGAGGTTACAGGGAGCAGAGATAAGGAAGGTGGAGGATTTTAAGTACTTGGGCTCAACAATCCAGAGCAATGGAGAGTGTGGAAAAGAGGTGAAGAAGCGTGTGCAGGCAGGTTGGAGAAAAGTGTCCGGTGTGATGTGTGATAGGAGGGTATCGGCAAGAATGAAAGGAAAAGTGTATAAGACGGTGATGAGGCCAGCGATGTTGTATGGTTTAGAAACAGTGGCCCTGGGGAAAAGACAGGAGGCAGAGCTGGAGGCAGCAGAGATGAAAATGTTGAGGTTCTCTCTGGGAGTAACGAGGATGGATAGGATCAGGAATGAGCACATCAGAGGGACAGCACATGTAAGACGTTTTGGAGACAAAGTCAGAGAGGCTAGATTGAGATGGTTTGGACATGTACAGAGGAGGGATAGTGAATATATTGATAGTAGGATGCTGAGGTTGGAACTACCAAGCAGAAGGACTAGAGGAAGACCAAAGAGACGATTTATGGATGTGGTGAAGGAGGACATGAAGGTCGTTGGTGTAAGAGAAGAAGATGCAGAGGATAGGGTGAGATGGAGGCAGATGATTCGCTGTGGCGACCCCTGAAGGGAAAAGCCGAAAGGAAAAGAAGATTTATGCTGATCCCAAAACTGCCCCAGTGTCACAGCACTTTTCTGCTGTTTCAGGGTCCCGACCAAACAAACACACACAATAGTTTCCCTTTGCACCGAACATCAGGAAAACAGTGTTTATTCATTCGGGTTTTGGGGGGGATGGGTGGTTGGCATGGAAAGACAGCGGCATAGTGTTTAGCACATCTGCCTCATGGCAAGAAGGTCCTGGGTTCTTGTCCCACGCTCAGGGGTTTCTGAGTGGAGTTTGCATGGGCTCCCTGTATGTGCATGGGTTTTTTCTGGGTACTTTGGTTTCCTCCTCCAGTGAGGGATTATTTTCAATAACTGTCTCAAAAACTATAATCAGAAGATGCTCCGGTAGCATTACTGTGTAAGAACTGTGAGCACGACAACGGTGGTTCAGGACCTGAGTGAGTCACTGAAGAGGAAACCTCCAGGACAGACGTACACACGATTTGTTCTTCAGTAGATGGCGCTGTACTGGGGGCTGGGATGTGTGTGACATTTTGTCAACATAAAAAGACCTTTGTGCAGAAAAGTCATTGTACGTTGTCAGTGAACATTCTCACAACGTTCAGAAACATTTTGTGCGATTAAACTCATTATGACCTTTCTGTCCCGCTACAGTAAGGTTACACAGCGGGGTGTGTTAGCCGGGAAAGCATGTGATCGCCGGGCGTCTCTTTAACTCTTATCATCTTTTGAAGTGTCTTGGTATATACTAGGCTGAAACATAAACAAAAACAAATGAAATATGAAATTTTATGGTTATATGTAAAGACCTTAAGTATGACAGAGGCGGGTCAGGTCTGTGCGATCTGTGCGGTCCGAGCCGAGTTGATAGCGCTGTGTTGCTACCTGCGTCTGTTTTAAACAACTCGTTCGGAGGTTACCACCACATTGCATGGAAATGTACATAAACAGCCCTGTTTTAGTATAACCTGAACATAATCATTCACAACCAACCACGTTTTCATGAATTCGTTCATTCATTCATTTTCTGAACTGATGACAGGGATCCCTCGCTACTTCGCGCTTCAATTCATGCGGCTTCAGTGCATCACGTTTTTTTTTTTTTTAATATTTATCGAATTAAAAAAATAAGGCAATTGCCGCAAAACAAGTACAATTATGCAAAATAATAATAATAATAAAAAAAACCTAAACAAACACAAAACCAACCCAGAACCTTCCATGAAAACTATTTACATTTTTATGTGAGGTGCATCTGTGTGTATTTATATTTTATTTACATCTTATGAATCGTTTTTGAATGTTTAATTGTTATTATAAGCATTTATAGCATTGAATATGTATTTATTGATATTACAGTATAGACAATATACACATAGACATGTACGTATAAGTCAGTCGGGGGGGGGGGGGGGGGGGGGGGTTGACCCTACTTTGCAGAAATCGGCGGTCACGGGGGGATCTCGGTCCCAATTAACCGCGGTAAGCGAGGGATCCCTGTAATCCTAACTGGAGTTGCGGTGAGGCTGGTACCCATCTCAGCCAACTCTGGACACCCTGGACGACTCGCCAGTCCATTGCAGGGCAGAAACTCACTGACGGCTATGCAGCTCCTTTGTATGAAAGTCAGCAGTGGTTCTTTTACCTGAAACTCCAGCACAGACAGTGAGTGACAAGGCCGGCCTTTGATAACCCGATTACTGCACCAGGGGGCATCGGTGGCAGCCTGCTGAGAGTGGGGCATGAACCCCCAACCTTGGGATCAGTAATCTAGTACCTTACCACAGGCCCACTACTGGCATATTTTTATGAATTAGTTTTCTGTTTTAGAATTCGATAATAATGACAATTTAATGTTAATGTAACAAACTGTTATTCCGGTCTGAGCATCATTCATTCGGGGTAATGTTTCCCAACCCTGAGATAATCCCTGTGTACTGTAGAGAATGTAGGTTGGGCCTATCACACCCACACCTACTGGCTCTTCACAGCCGGTGTTTTCCTTAGCTTGTAGTGACTAGGAGTTCAGCGACCCCTCGATGGGACATTAGTATTTTCAGTATTTTTACTGGTACAGACACTCCCAGCTTTACATTTATTCATTTTACCTATTTTTCGATTTTACGTCTTTAATATATTATAATAATAATAATAATAATAATAATTATTATTATTATTATTATTATTATTATTATTATTGTGAATGCTTATATAGCGCAATTTCATACACGTGTATGCATGAGACCCCAGCGCTTTCTGCACTCCGGGCACCCGTCGCCACTGTACGGCACCAGTTGTTGCGTTGTTCTACCCTTTTGATGCTGAGCGCCAAGCAGGAAGCAACAACTCCCAAATTTTAATGTCTCATGGTATATATATATATATATATATATATATATATATATATATATATATATATATATATATATATATATATATATATATATATATATGTGTGTGTGTGTGTGTGTGTGTGTGTGTTTGTCAAGTTCTGAGTTCAGCGTGCTCTTTGTAGTACAAGACATATCTAGTTAGTACGCTGATGTAATACGCTACTTACGTATGATGCTGTGTCCATTGTTTACAAACGACAGACTGAACGTGCCCTGCTTTTTCCCAGTTCACCGAGTGTTACCGTTGTGTTAAGACGTCGTCTCTGTGATCTTTGTGTTTACACTGCTTTGCGGACTTTTGTAACCCTAAGCAAATCTGGTTGGTCAGAAGCGTGAACCTGCTAGTGATCGCGGTAATCAGAAAAAGCGGCAAGCCTTCTCATTAGAAACAAAGATGGCTATTATTAAGAAAATCGATGCTGGTGAAAAACATGCAACCGTTGCACGTTTCTTCCAAATGGCTCCTTCAGCCATCGGAACCATTTACAAGCAGAAAGATCACAGAGAATGTTAAAGGTTATATTTGATACTGTATTTGATATTTGATGAGTGAATCTGATTAAAATTGATCTATTTGAAATGATTTTGCTTGAATTTAATTTATTTGAAATTAATGTTGATATTATTTGATATTATTTTCCAATGTTATGTTTATAATAATTGATTTATGGGTGTTTTATGAGCTACAGTAATGGTATTTATGGATGTATAGTACAGTATGAATGGCATACGTCACTGGAACATACAGTAACTGACAGTTTTTTTCACCTTACGTTTGGCCATTTGGCACCGAAGTAAAATGTAAGTCGAGGAGCGTCTGTACTCAATCACATTTCTGGGAGGACAGAGGTGCCCTTGTGGCAGAGACATCGCCCAGAGATCTCCGCATGGTGTGAGCGTAATGGGGGATTTGAATCCACAACCGCTCAATCACAAGCCGAGTACACTAACCACTACACCATAGTTTTTATAGGTACACCTTTTATTTAATCATCATCTTCATCGTCATCTTCTTCCACTTGGTCAAGGATCAACTCGCGGGAATAGCAGCCTAAGCAATTGTGAATAATATTATTTCTTATTTATCATCATCATCATCATCATCATCATCTTCTTCCGCTTAGTCCAGGGTCGGGTCGTGGGGCAGCAACCTTAGCAAAAAGGTCCAGACATCCCTCTCCCGAGCTACTTCCTCCAACTCTCCCGGGGGGACACCGAGGCGGTCCCAGACAAGCCGAGAGACATAGTCCCTCCAGCGTGTTCTAGGTTGACCCCGGGGTCTCTTCCCGTTTGGATATGCCCGAAACACCACACCAGGGAGGCGTCCGGGGGGCATCCTGACCAGATGCCCGAGCCACCTCAACTGGCCCCTCTCAATGCGGAGGAGCAGCGGATCTACTCCGAGCTCTCCCCGGATGGCGGAGCTTCTCACCCTATCTCTAAGGGAGAACCCCGCCACCCGGCGAAGGAAGCTCATTTCAGCCGCTTGTATCCGTGATCTTGTTCTTTCGGTCATTACCCAAAGCTCGTGACCACAGGTGACGGTTGGAACGTAGATCGACTGGTAAATGGAGAGCTTCGCCTTGCGGCTCAGCTCCTTTTTCACCACGACGGACCGGTACAGGCACCGCTTAACAGCAGAGGCTGCAGCGATCCGTCTGTCGATCTCTCGCTCCATCCTTCCCTCACTCGTAAACAAGACCCCAAGATACTTAAACTCCTCCACTTGGGGCAGGACCTCATTCCCGACCCGGAGGGTGCATTCCACCATTGTCCGACTGAGAACCATGGCCTCGGACTTGGAGGTACTGATCTTCATCCCGGCTGCTTCGCACTCAGCTGCGAATCGCTCCAATGAGAGCTGGAGGGCCCGACTTGATGAAGCCAAAAGGACAACATCACCCGCAAAAAGCAGAGACGATATCCGATGGCCACCAAACCAGAACCCCTCATCGCCTCGACTGCGCCTAGAAATTCTGTCCATAAAAATTATGAACAGAATCGGTGACAAAGGACAGCCTTGGCGGACTCCAACTCCCACCGGAAACGAATCCGACCTGCTGTTACCAATACGGACCAAACTCTGGCTCCGGTGATACAGCGACCGAATAGCTCGTAGCAACGGATCCGGAACGCCGTACTCTCGGAGCACACCCCACAAGATCTTTCGAGGGACACGGTCGAAAGCCTTCTCCAAATCCACAAAGCACATGTGGACAGATTGGGCAAACTCCCATGCCCCCTCCAGAATCCTGTGGAGCATATAGAGTTGGTCAAGAGTGCTACGGCCAGGATGAAAACCACGTTGTTCCTCCTGAATCCGAGGTTCGACTATCGGTCGGATCCTCATCTCTAGTACCCCTGCATAGACTTTCCCAGGTAGGCTGAGGAGTGTAATTCCCCGATAATTGGAACACACCCTCCGGTCCCCCTTCTTAAAAATTCGGGACCACCACCCCAGTTTGCCAATCCAGAGGTACAGCCCCTGATGACCACGCGATGTTGCAGAGACGTGTCAACCAAGACAGTCCTACAACATCCAGAGCCCTGAGATATTCCGGGCGGATCTCGTCCAACCCCGGGCTCGACCACCGAGGAGCTTTTGACAACCTCAGTGACCTCCACTCCACTGACGGGCGCACCCTCACCCGAACCCCCAGGGTCCTCCTCTTCCACGGAGGGCGCGTTGGTGGGATTGGGGAGGTCCTCCAAGTATTCCCTCCACCTCTCACCAACACCCCCAGTCAAGGTAAGCAGCTCCCCACCTCCACCGTAAACAGTGTTTGTGAAGAACTGCTTCCCCCTCCTGAGGCGTTGGATGGTGGCCCAGAACCTTTTTGAGGCCAACCGATAATCACTCTCCAGGCCCTCACCAAACTCCTCCCACGCCCGAGATTTTGTATCTGCGACAGCCTCGGCTGCAGCACGTTTGGCCTGCCGGTACCCGTTTGCTGCCTCAGGAGTCCCACAGGCTAATAAAACCCGATAGGCCTCCTTCTTCAGCTGTACGGCCCCCTTCACCGCAGGTGTCCACCACCGGGTTCGGGGATTACCGCCACAACAAGCACCGACGACCTTACGGCCACAGCTATGGGCTGCCGCCTCAGCAATGGAGGCACGAAACATGGCCCATTCGTATTCCATGTCCCCCGCCTCCTCCGGAACATGGTTGTAGCTCTGCCGGAGGTGGGAGTTAAAGGCCTCTCGGACAGGGGGCTCCACCAAACGTTCCCAGCAGACCCTGATTACACGCTTGGGCCTGCCAGGTCTGGAAGGCAAACTCCCACACCACCGAAGCCAACTCACCACCAGGTAGTGATCGGTAGACAGCTCAGCTCCTCTCTTCACCCGAGTGTCCAGAACATATGGTCGCAAGTCCGATGACACGACTAAAAAGTCAATCATCGAACTGCGACCTAGGGTGTCCTGGTGCCAAGTGCACTTATGGACACCCTTATGTTCGAACATGGTGTTCGTGATAGACAAACTATGACGAGCACAGAAGTCCAACAACGAAACACCATTCGGGTACTCTGAACTGTCATTTGGTGCATAAGCACAAACAATAGTCAGGACCCGTCCCCCCACCCGAAGACGGAGGGAAGCTACCCTTTCGTCAACCGGGGAGAACCCCAACATTTGGGCACCGAGACGGGGGGCAACAAGAATACCCACAACGGCTCGCCGCCTCTCCCCATGAGCAACTCCAGAATAGAAGAAGGTCCAGCCTCTTTCGAGATGGATGGTTCCAGAGCCCAAGCTATGCGTTGAGGTGAGCCCGACTATATCTAGTCGGTATCTCTCCACCTCACGCACCAAATCAGGCTCCTTTCCCGCCAGAAAGGTGACATTCCATGTCCCGAAGGTCAGAGTAGGTAGCCGAGGATCAGTCCGACAGAACCCATGCCTTTGGCTGCCACCCAACTCACACTGCACCCGACCCCTAAAACTCCTCCCACGGGTGGTGGGTCGATGGGAGGGCGGACCCATGTCTCCTTTTCGGGCTGGACCCGGCCAGGCTCCATGGGCATACGCCCGACCACCAGGCGCTCGCCTTCGAGCCCCTCCCCTGGGCCTGGCTCCAGGAGGGAACCCCGGTGACCCGCGTCCGGGCAAGGGAGACTGATTCCTGTGTTGTCTCATGTCTTAGGGGTTTGTTTTGAATCACACTTTGTCTGGACCTTCACCCCGGACCTGTTTGCCTTGGGTGACCCTACCAGGGGCATTTGCCCCCGACAACATAGCTCCTAGGATCATTAGGTCACGCAAACCCTTCCACCATGATAAGGTGGCGATTCAAGGAGGGGCTTATTTATAGTTATTATACAGTAAAATAAAAAAATTAAAAAACCCTACATTTTCATAAAATAATTATAATAACTTATTTATAGTTATTATAATTATTTTATGAAAATGTAGGTTTTTTTATTTTACTATGAATGACAGTTACACTAAAGATGAAGATGCAGGTTCGAGTCCGAGTTGAGCTGTGCTGTGATGTCAGTGAGAACTCCACTCTGCGTTCTCGCGTCCTCGGATGCCCCAACTTCACAACTAAACATGAGTTTGCACTTTGAATAATGGAACATAAGAAAAGTACCAAACCCCTCTGTGCTTGGGTGTACAATCAGGTCTACGGATTACTGCGTTTAGTTGAGAATCGCTTTGTTTTTTTAATTATTTTTTTTTAAATGCTGATAAAACCACGATGAAAACAGAGGATGTTGTCCTTGATGATGATGTAAATCTGCCATTTTAGTTGCTGGACTACGCTGAGAAGGTTCGGGTTAAATCAGCAGGAGAAGCAGGTGCAAATATTGAGCTGAATTATCCAAACATTTCTAATAAAAAAATCTTTTAATTCTACAAATTTGTCTTCATAAAAACATCATGTAGTAATTTATTGCATTTATTTATTTATTT
>CM045742.1:45492500-45502500 GCA_024760905.1 Plotosus lineatus
AAATGTCAATGAAGAGCCACGTGAGGGCACCAAGCACATATTAAGCTGTTTCTGACAGTGTGTAGCACAGGAAAGACTAAAGGAAGGACTGAGGGTAGCTTCATTCTCTCCAGCAGGTCGTTTCTGATCATATTCAGTAATATATTCCATAATGATATTTTTTCGTGATATATTCACCGAACCACTCGAATTTCTGTCCCTTTCGTTCTTGATGCTTTTGAGGAAACATCTCTTTGAGCAAAAGCCTCGACTGTTTCTTGCTTTGGTGAGATTATTCCTGGGAGCTTTGTGTGCAGCTCCAGGAAGCACTTCACTCAACCGTTGTATTCAGATAACAGTTGTTACTTGCAGTGACATTTCACACATGCATGTGGTTGCTGTACTGGTTTAGTTTTCTTTAACTTTAAAAACAATGCAGAGCATCAAGCTTCTCATAACCTGATCCACTGCTGCAGGCTATAGAAGCTGTAAATTTTACCACAAGTGTAAATTATGCAATGATATCACGGTGACGCAGACCAGCTGTTGGTTGGACTTAAAGTAAGTGCTGCCTATGCCACGTCATCAGAATGCTGCATGACAGTGGATCAGAACATCAATAATAGATATTAAATATTTTTCCAAGATGGCGCTCCCTTAAGGGCGACGTCGCGGAGTTCTCCGAGTCATGTTGTTTAGTTTGTTCATGGTTTGCACTATGCTCATCTATGACGGTGCGACCCTACTACAGCTACGACAGCGCAGTCCTTTCGGACATTTAGAACCGAGTGCCCAACTCCTATCCTGAGCTAACATGCTATGGTAGTGCAATGCTAGCCGCACACCAGATAACAATAAGCCCAGGCAGAGACACGGCAGGCGGGGAGGGGCCGAATGACGACTCCGGTGCTTGGTTAGCAGTGGAAGTTTAGCACCCCTGGTCATACTGCTTGAAAATGTTCAGTCTCTGTGAAACAAGATGGATGAGCTTCATGCTCAGATTGCAACACCGAGGGATCTACAGGACTGCTCCATGCGGTGTTTCTGTGAAACATGGCTCGAGGAGAGTACACCCGACGAGGCGACTACACCAGCCGGCTACACGGCCTTCAAGGAGGACCGGAGCGCAGAGGATAAAAACAAGGCCTGCGGTGGAAGAACGGCGGATCTCGTCAAATAAACCTGGTGTACTGACTGTAGATGATCTCTACATTTTGCTCTGATCATGGAGAACATCTAACTTTGAAGTTGCGGCCATTTTGTTTACCCAGAGAACTGTTCAAATTTTTTTCCAAAAAAAATAATGGGCATCGTGCAATATAAATATAATTATATAATTATGATTACAATATAATATAACACAATTTAGTGCAATTTATTTTATTGCTGTTGTATCGACTGATTATTTATTTATTGTATTATCATCATTATTGTTATTATCATATTAATATAACTTTTGTATATTGTTTACTGGGTCTGTGTAAGGTCCTTTTTCCATAGATTAGTTTTATGTATTTATTTTATCGCAGTTTGTGTTTTTGTTGATTTGAGGCTTCCTCGCTGTTTCGTAACTTGACTCTTTGAAGAACCGCACAAGAATTCCTGTGTGTGTAAAAACACAAATGGCAATTAAAAATCTTGAATCTTAAATTTAATATGAGCCTGAACCAAAGCAAACCCGTCCAAGAGCGCAGCCGTCACCTATAAAATACAGCGGCTGTCGAAGAATCACAGCACAAGAGGACGGACAGCGCTGCGGCCGAGCCTGTAGCCGAATGTAGTCACTCTTCCCATTTAATGAATCATTCACAGTAAGTTCACTGCACCCTGAACAGCTAACAAGACCACCGCAGGGCAGCACACAGAACTCGCCACACTTACACCTCAGCACAATTTAAACAATTTATTGCTGACGTGCATGTCTTTGGAATACGGTAGGAAACCAAATGACCGAGCTGAAGCCCCAACAAGCATGAGGAAAGCATGCAGAGTCCACACAGAAACTCCTTTACTGCGTCTGAGTCTCAACCCAACCACCTTCTTGCTCCAAGGCAGATATGCAAACCTCGACACCACCATGCCAAGTATGGGAGCACCTCCCACTTCCGAACCGGTTCTCCAGGGTAAACCTCTATTCAGTCCTAGGGCCAATTTAAAGTGGGTGCATGTCAGTGGAGGTCTGTGGAAGAAAGCCAGAGTGCACAGAGGAAACCCTCAGAGAGAACCTGCAAACTCCACCCTGAAAGGCTCTCACCAGCCACAGGGCTCGCAGTCAGAACCTTGTTACTGTGAGGTGAGAGTCCTGCTCACTACACCACGCTGCTTCCCAATGTGCAGTTCAGGTGATATACGCATGGCTTCATTTTGGCAGATAAAGATATGCCTGGCTGTGAAACCAAATTAAGATAAGATACAGCTTTATTAATCTCACAATGGAGAAATTTACTCGTTTTTTATGTTTTAAATTTACTGTATTTACTCGTTTTATATTAATGTGTTTACCGCACTTGCACCTGCAACCAGCACTAATCACTGACATCAACACTAAAGCTTATGTCCTTGTATGAGCTTATATTCAGTATCATCTGTCACATCCACTTACCGCTGAGTGAGAGTCGGATCTTGTGGACCACGACTGGTTCTTGGATATCGCTGACCACCATACCGCTCATGTAGACTCCAACATCGGCAGAACTGGCGTTCTTCAATACCAGGGAACAGTTTCCTTTAATAAGCTGATCGAGAGAAACGCTCACGCGGCCCTCATATCCCTTCTTCGTGAATGATTCTTCACCAACACGTTCAAACACAACACCGTGATGGGTACTCCACACAACATGAGGCGTCTCAATCGACAGGTTTCTCCATTCACACGGCAGGAGAACCGTGGAACCCTCGGAAGCTGATATGTTCTGAAGGACTGAGAGGACGAGAGGCAGAGAAAACTTTTAGAAGATGATCTTAAGTTGGGAACATTAACATTGCAGCTGATTTTTTAAATCATCATCATCATCATCATCATCATCATCATCATCATCTTCGAATCATCATAATCTGGGGTCGGGTCGTGTGGGCAGCAGCCTAAGTAATGAGGTCCAGATGTTCCTCACCCCAGCCACCTGCTCCAGCTCATCCGGGGGGGACACTGAGGCGTTCCCAGACAAGCTGAGAGACATAGTCTATTCTATTATGATGTTTCTATTGTGATTTTGAATTTCTTCCATCAGGACACCGTCTGTGCATGCCGATAGCCAGAACAAACCGGTTCCGTCAGTCTTTTGTACCAGCTGGTATTCGTTGTTTTAACGATAGTTTTTCGCTTCTTTATCTCAGCTTGTTATTAATCATATCTTACTGCAATCTTTTAGTGATCGTTGTACAATATTTATTTATTTATGCGTGTTTTTTGTATTTGTTGAAATGTACATTGTGTTTCGGTGTTTTGTTGTGTACTATGTGTCTTACAACATAATCAAAATTTCCCCCGGGGTAATAAAGTATTATCTTATCTTATGGTTCCACCAGTGTGCTCTAGGTCGACGCCGGGGTCTCTTTCCGGTCGGACATGATCGAAACACCACACAAGGGAGGCATTCAGGAGGCATCCTAACCTGATGCTCGAGCCACCTCAACTGGTTTCTCTCGATGCAGAGGAGCAGCAGTTCTACTCTGAGCTCCTCCTGAATGGCTGAGCTTCTCAGCCCATCTCTAAGGGAGCGTCCCGCCACCTGGCAAAGGAAGCCAATTTCAGACGCTTGTATCCGCGATCTTGCTCTTTCGGTCACTACCCAAAGCTGGTGACCATATGTGAGGGTTGGCACAGAGATCAACTGGTAAATTGAGAGCTTTGCCTTGCGGCTCAGCTGCCGCTTCACCACAACAGACCACAGGTTCTGCTTTAAAGCGGAGGCTGCAGCGATCCGCCTGTTGATCTCCCGCTCCATCCTTCCCTTACTCGTGAACAATACCTCATGATACTTAAACTCCTCCACTTAGAGCAGGACCTCATTCCCGACCCTGAGGGGGAATTCCACCCTTTTCCGACTGAGAACTGTGGCCTCGGACTTGGAGGTGCTGATTTTCACGCCGGTCGCTGCGCACTCGACTGCGAATCGTTCTGATGAGAGTTGGACGTCCCAGGTTGATGAAGCCAAAAGGACAACATCACCCGCAAAAAGCAGAGACGAGATCTGATGACCATCAAAGCAGAGCCCCCTCAACACCTCGACTGCGCCTAGAAATTCTGTCCATAAAAATTATGAACAGAATCGGTGACAAAGGACAGCCTTGGCGGACTCCAACTCCCACCGGAAATGATTTCATCCTGTTGTTACCAATACGGCCCAAACTCTGGCTCCGTTGATACAGTGACTGAGTGGCCCGTAGCAACGGGTCCGGAAACACCATAGCCCCGGAGCACGCCCCACAAAATAGCCCGAGGGAGACACCATCACCCCCTCCAGGATCCTGTGGAGCGTATAGAGTTGGTCGAGAGAGCCGCGGCCAGGCAGCTGATTTAGTAAAAATAAAATGAGCTTCCATGTAACTTCTGAAACCAAAGATTTGAAGAAAATATAACAAGAGTGTTAACTTTCATGCATTAAGGTCCAGATGTTGTTTTTTAATAGTAGTTTTGTGCTGTGTCTTAAAACGAACCTTTTTTTGGGCACTGAACACATCAAACAACGCCTCTGTTGATCACACCATGAACTAACCAGAGTGAAGTATCTGCTCTGACTTTCCTTGAGCCTCCAGAAATCAGACAGTTTTCATCAGTCATGTAACACCGCCCAGCTACCTGCAGTCAGGCCCCTCCTCCATACACGAGGCACCACGCATGTTCAGCGTTCGATTACACAGAGACTTAAACAAATCTGCGGGTGCTCTGATGTGTTCAGCGCTCAGGCTGTACAGTGCAGGTCATTTCTTTCGCTCATCATTTACTTGCCGAACTGTTTTATGTTATTAGTGTCAAGGAAAGGGTGGAGCCTATTTCAGCAAACACTGATCAAAGGCAATGGAATACCCAGTGGTTCTTAACCTTGTTGGCGGTTCTGAACCCCACCAGTTTCATATTAGCTTATTCACTGAAAACCTCCTTTATTGAAAAATAAAATGTGATTTTTATTCAAATTCAAGACACAGGTATATGTTTTGACTGGGGCACCAAAATGAAGCGTGCAATAACATCACTGTGTTCAAAGAACAAAACCAAAACAATTCATGACCTCCCCCATCACAACTACTTACATTTTTATATGAAGTGCGCAGCTGTGTGTGCGTGCACGCGTCTGTATGTGGGTGTATTTGTTTTATTTACATCTTATGTTTAATTGTTATTATAAACATTTATAGTATGAAATATGTATTTGCGGGGCAGTGGTGGTCTAGTGGTGTAGGGCGCTGGATCGCTGATCCAAAGGTTGGGGGTTCGAGTCCCACTCTCCACAAGGTTGTCACTGTCCCCCCCAGTGCAGCTAACTGGGTTATCAAAGGCGGGCCATGTCTGTCACTGTCTATGGTGAGAGGTTGATGTAAAAGAACCATTGCTGACTTTCGTAAAGAGGAGCTGCAAAGTCGTCAGCGTGTTTCTGTCCCTCGCTAAAAAAAGGGTTGTGACAGGAAGGGCATCCGACCTAAAAACCTCTGCCAAATCAAACGTGCGAATCACATGATTCACTGTGGCGACTCCCGAGTAAAAGGGAAAAAGCCGAAAGGAAGACAGACAGTATTGAATATGTATTTATTGATATTATATACACATATACAGTACATGTACGTATACGTCAGTCAGCGGGGGGTTGATCGTATTTCGCAAATCATGCAGATAGGACGCGGACTAGCATCACATTCCGTTCTATATGTGAATCCATGTTGTACATATTCGTCTGACCACTTTCTTTTTTCTATGCTTAACATAGCATGGTTTAAAACGTTAAGAAAGAAATCGCAGGATGTACCATCACAACAGTCACAAGTCGACTACTGAGCGCACCAAAGTTCCTGCAGCACAGATTGGCCAAGTAATGTAGCGTGATCACCTGCAGCCAATGCTGGCCAAGCTGAGCGTGTCGTTATGAATATGAGTTGGGTGTGTGTCTTGACCGCCGTCGAACCCCTGAGACTGACTCACCGAACCGCTAGGGTTCGATCGAACTCAGGTTAAGAACCACTGCGCTAAACAGATGGCTGACCATCAGAGGGCCAACCATTCACATTCACAGTTATGGGCAATTTAGAATATCTGATGTGCATATCTTCGGACCATGGGAGGACACCAGTGTACTCAGAGGAAACCTACACAAGTATTGAGAACACGCAAACTCCACACAGAAATGTCCGAGCCCAGGACGAGAACTGGGTTCGATTCGATCCAGGCCTCGTCTGCTGTGAGGTTAATGTGCTAACCACTATTCCGCCGGATTTCTTTGACACAATGAGAATCTTGATTTTAATTTTTAAATATTTTTGCAGCACAGTTTCAAACTTTAAATATTTAATTGGAAATGTTTTCACCTATTTGTCTAATTATCTGTCAAGGAAAAGGGTCTGTCCAACACATCTCATCATCTCATCACCCCCAGAACAACGTTCCCACAGTGAAGCATTGTGGGGGCATCCTCATGCTGTGGGGATGTTGTTCATTCACAGAGACTGGGAAATTAGTTCAGATAATTTAGTAAACCACTGAATATTTCGGAGAGTTTGTCGGTTCTGCTGTTATAATAACTCAGTATTTTACTGAACATTATTTACTGACCGTCAACTGAGAGATGAACCCTGTTGATTACGTCCCATCCGCCAGGTTCATCCTTGTTCTCCAGGTCCACCACATAAGGATTGTAGAAACTGTCGTCAGTCAGACGGACGTCCCGTAACACCAGGGAACAGTTTCCTTGACGCAGGTCATTCTCTGAAAACATCAACCGGTCTCTATATTCCGGATTTATAACTTGACCCTGACTGGATTGTCCTACCAGATAAGCAGAGTCAGTGCGCCACCGGATATGCGTTTCACTGGTGAACTTATTCAGTTTACATGGCAGGACGGCTGTGGAATTCACTCCAGCGGTTACAGTAAAAAGAAGATCTCCACTGATGGAGCCTGTGGAGACAAATAGGATTTTATAATACGCATTTTTTAAAAAGATGTTAAGCATATTTTATCCAGTCATACCACACTTATCTTCTTTTCCTTTCGGCTGTTCCCTTCAGGGGTCGCCACAGCGAGACCACACTTATATTGAACATTTTATTTCTTTATCGGCTCTGATATTTGGACTTCCCCCAGTGCAGCTAACTGGGTTATCAAAGGCGGGCCACGTCTCTCACTGTCGATGGTGAGAGGTTGATGTAAAAGAATATTCCATTACTGACTTTCGTAAAGAGTAGGCTGGAAAGTTGTCAGTGTGTTTCTATGACCTGGAGAGGGATGGGCTCTGCCAGGCCAAATCAGCCCAAGTCTCGCCATGAAGGCGCCCCAACGACATCCTCAGGATGTTAAGAGAGAAGGGAAGAGAAGATATTAGGACTGAATCAACTCCAGTTTACACTTCAAAAGTGAAAAAAAAAATAAAAAAATCCTTAATAGAATGTAGGCCAGATGTTCCCAAGCCTGGTTTTGGAGAACCCCCTGCACTGCACATTTAAGTGCTCTCCATGTTCTGTCACGCCCACTTCAAATCACGCCGAGCTGGTAATTAATTAATTGGTTAAATCAGGTATGCTGGGAGGAAGGAAAACCCTGAAATGTGCAAGACAGGACTGGGGTTAGAAACCCGAGGGGTAAACAACACACTTGGACTTGCAGGCCTGTGCTGAGAACACGATCGGACCACAGGACAGGAGGTGTGTGTTCTGTCCCCTGGGCTTATCATTATCACCACAGAGATGGAACGAGTTCATTTTAATACCCGTGTTCACTTACCGTTGACTGAGAGTTTAATCTTCTGGGCCAAGAAAGTTTTCTCTGTGTGTTTCACCACCATACCGCTCCTGTAGACTCCAGCGTCAGAAGCTCGGACGTTCTTCAACACCAGAGAACAGTTCCCGTTAATCAGCTCCTCCTCAGGAACATCCACACGGCCGTAATGTCCCTCACCGGGAAATGATTCTTTACCAGCGCGCTCAAACACAGTTTCATCGTCGGTAAACCACTCAACATGTGGCGTCTGGATGGACAGATTTCTCCATTCACACGGCAGGAGGACCGTGGAACCCAGTGGAGCAGTGATGACCTCAACGTCTGTGCAAACAAAGAAAATCCTTTCAGGGGATGACTTTAGTTAAAGGGATGTTTTCACTAATCGCATTTCCTGAAAACGTTGGGATTTTTTTTTTTTTTTTTTTGTAAATAATTTCTATGAATCTTTATTCAGCTCACAAACTTACATAGAAAAGTTTTCCATATTTTAAAATTACATTTTGTAAATAAACAGAGTTAGAGTTTGGTTCCTGTGGTGTAAACGGCAAAGGTTGAGAAAGGCTTTTGTAGTTTTATGCCGAGCTGTGGAAATAACACATTCATTTCATAGAATTATTCAGAAAAACATTAAAAGGAATCTGTGACTTGGTGACTCGTTGCACCCTCGAGAAGCTCACTGCGTAAAGTCTGCAGGACGTCTGTGCCCTCTCGAGTGCACTTCTGTAATACATCGAATTAAACACTGCCTGGGTGGAGTCCCTGACACAGTCCTGCTGAGTCGGTGCTTCCGAATTATTGATATTATTGAAATATTGATATTTTTCAAAGAAAAAAGAAACAATAAGGATATTTGGCTAAAATTCCTCTGTTCCACTGATATTAGGATTCTGTGATCAGAACTTTAAGCTCTGCATCGGCAGGTTCTGTTCACTTTGGTTTGTTTTCAAGAAAGATCCTTACTTTTTCTATTTGAATAATAATTTAATTTGTTGTTGTGTGAATGTTTTGGTGAAGAATGTGTTTTTTCCAGATTCATGTCTAAGCTCAGGCTGTTTCTCTCTCTCTCTCTCTCTCTCTCTCTCTCTCTCTCCCTCTCTCTCTCTCTCTCCCTCTCTCTCTCTCTCACACACACACAAAATGAATGCAACGCAGTTTAAAGGCTTGATCTTTTGATATTTCTTCACTCAAAACTGAATATAAAGTAAAGCACACAATCATTTCTGAGGTTTTGTTGTATAGTGTTATTGTTGCCTTAAACCAGATGTTGCTCTTCTTCTTTACTTCTTTTCCCCTTTTGAAATGAATCACTACATTAAATGAACTTACTATAAATGGAGAGTTTAACTTTGCTGATTTCATCCCAAGCGTCAGCGCTGACCTTCTGTTCCGCTGTGTAGAATTTGTAGAAAGTTTCTTCTGACACACTGACGTCCTTTAACACCAGGGAACAGTTTCCTTTCTGCAGCTCATCCGCTGGAAGCTCCAGACGGCCGTCGTATCCAGGACGTATAATCAGACTCTCATTGCTTTGCTCCACTAGGACTTCAGAACCGATGCGCCACCGAACGTGTGGTGTCTGGTTTGGGACATTGAGTTTACACGGTAGAACGACTGTGGATCCCACTTCAGCTGCTACAGTATGAAGAGCATCTGCACTAATGGAGGCTGTGGGGGGGTGGGGGTGGGTGGGGGTGGGGGGGGTCACATTACCATCTACCTCATTTATAGCGTTAAAAACAAAATGTAGGAGTTGTAGTTGTAGTTGTAGTTGAGTTATTGGTTGTAATAGGTTGTTGGTTTTATAGATTCTGGTGACTCACCCACACAGACTGAGAACCATGCGAGGTTCAAAAGGAGATCCATGATGATGGTAGTATAATTCTGGAGGGTCTAGAGATTTTCTAGAACAAACAATAAACATTAATAAACAAGAGTCTTTACTGCTGCTTGATTTCACACACTGTTGTTATCAGGTGGATGAAGGGTGTGGTGAGGGAGAGTGAAGGGAGGGCTGTGAGGGAGGGAGGAAGGGTGGGTGTGGTGAGATGTGGTGAGGGAGGGGTGAAGGGTGTCGAGAGTGAGAGAGAGAGAGAGAAA
>CM045742.1:45512500-45535000 GCA_024760905.1 Plotosus lineatus
TGTTACCAGTGTAACGAGTTATGTATACGTTCAAAACTGGAATAACTTCGATAGTTCATCGTATACCAACGTTCTATAGAAATCTGTCCTACGGTGCACGAGTTCTGCACATTGTCATGTGACAGCAGCTTCAGGGTCAAATAATGAGAGTGGTTCAGGGAGCATGTGGAATCATTTTCCTACAGGGGGAGCCCTGAGTGCTGACCTGAACTAAAGCGAGGTGAGTGTGTGTTAGTGAGGGTGTGTGTGTGTGTGTGTGAGTGTGTGTGTATGAATGTGTGAGTGTGAGTTTGAGCCCTGCTATATCCTGGTGAGCTGTACAGGGTGTACACCACTTTCACCTTGAGCCGGTTGAGAGGGGCCTCGGCCTCTCTGCGACACTCATTATGATAAATCAGCTTAGAAATTTAATAAATGAGTCGATATTGTTAAGACTCAAAACACACAATTAGTGTGATTTATTTAAATAAGACAGTTTTAATATCAAGAAATAAAGTGTACAGTGCATTAAACAAATCGAAAACATGAACAGAATGTATTTACATATCAAACATCGTTTTACAATCAAACACACAGGATCATTCATCAGATTTTATTTTACAAGTGTTTACATGCACAGCTCTTTCCTGTTCATCACATTTATTTATAACGATGATCTGGCGGTGGTCGCTGTATAGGCACAATATTTTATTGAAAGATCAAAATACTGCTTTGAGATATATATATATATATATATATATATATATATATATATATATATATATATATATATATATATATATATATATATATATATATATATATATATATATATATATATATATATATATATATATATATATATATATATATATATATTCAATTCAATATTAAAGATTAAAAACAACAAATATCCCCAAGTGCAGCTGACTGGGTTATCAAAGGCCGGTCCTGTCTGTCACTGTCTATGGTGTGAGGCATGTAAAAGAACCATTGCTGACTTTCGAAAAGAGTAGCTGCAAAGCCGTCAGCATGTTTCTGCCCTGCGATGGCCTCATGTTCCTGGCGAGCTGTCCAGGGTATACTCTGCCCTCGCCCTGAGTTGGCTGGGATGGGCACCAGCCTCCCCGCGACCCTAATTAGGATGAAGCGGTTACAGAAAATGATGAACTGAACAACAAATATTTAAATAAAGACCTTTTTAAAATGTGAGCATTTACAGGAAACATTATAATAATCACAGACCGTGAGCGACACAGCCGGCCTTTCATAACCCAGTGTGTGCACTGGGGGGACAGTTACAATCCGCGGAGAGTGGGGCTTGAACCCCCAACCTTAGGATCAGTGATCCAGCACCTTTACCACCAGACCAGCACTGACATAATAATAATAATAATAATAATAATCCTCATCATCATCGTATATTTGATTTTATAATTATTTATAATTATTATTTAAGTAACGTTGTTCTCTTGCTTGATGTTTTTATTTTATTTTGAAGGTTCGAATCCTGATCCAGACACTGAGTTGCAAACGACTGCCGAATTTCAGCAGTCCGTCTCTGTATCTGTTTACTAAATGATTATCTTTGCTTTCAGAATAATGCATTAGTTACATCCCTATTCCGTTACAGAATTCAAATTGAACTGTAATGATTTAGAAATGTGCTGATGAAAAAGAACAGAATTTTAAATAAAAACATTTTACATTTTTCATCTCTATGTGTTTTTTATGGAAACACTCTTCAAATATACCTGAAAGAATCTTACAGTAAATCAACAGAAGCCATTAAATCTCTAATTTAGTATTAAATCTCTAGTCTAGTCATGTTGGATCATCTTATTGGTCTCAGGAATCAAACAGAAAACACAAACTGAATGGGTGTAAGATTATAATACAGATTTCACACCACAACACCTCCGGAGCAAATAAGGGCTTAGGGCACTTTACGTTGGTGCACTTGCTCCCTTGTGCACTCAGTGAACACCATTACCCCTGAGGTTACTGACACACCGCGGGACTCGGCGTGAACGACGACCTGAGGCGCAACCCTCGAGCTCGACCTCATCCTCATTCTCATCGTATTATCATGATCAGGATCAGAGGAGGAACAGGAACATGATAAGAGAAAAGGGGAGGAGAAAAGAGGGGGGGTTCACTCCAGCACTGCTTTCTACAGAGAGAGAGAGAGAGAGAGAGAGAGAGAGAGAGACACAGAGAGGGCAGGGGGAAGAGAGAAGAGAGAGAGAGAAAGGGAGGAGGATGGTGCAGGGAAAAAGTAGAGAGAGAGGAGGACAGAGAGAGAGAGAGAGAGAGAGAGAGGACGAGGAGAGAGAGAGAGGAGTTGACATCAAACAGAAATTAAAAGTGAATGAATGGTGTAAGTGAATACGTGTGTAGTGCAGGTCGACTTTAATCTTTGCTCGCGTGAATGTTCCGATGTGTTTATGCTTCTGTACTGAGCTCTGATTTCAAACACACTTTGTTTATTTATAAATATATTAATAAAGTTAAATAACAATAAGAGTTGTAATCACATTCGACCCCAAAGCCAGTAGGTTGTGGGTTTCAGTCCCATGCTTGAGGAGGGCGTTTCTGTGTAAAATTAACATGTTCTCCCCGTGCTGGTGTGAGTTTCCGCCGAGTAATCCGGTTTCCTCCCACAGACCAAAGACATGCACAGTAGGTTAAGTGGCTGATCCAAATTGTGCCCGAGTGTGAGTGTGAATGGTCGTGTGATTATATATTAAAAACACATTTATTTAATAATAATAAAAAATTAATTAATAATTAAATAAATAAAAAATGATTCATTTTTAAATTGATAAATGTCGTAAGTGATGTGAGGGTGTGGGCAATGCGAGGGTGGAGGCAATGCGAGGATTGGGCGATGTGAGGTGCGGGGTGATGTGAGGTGCGGGGTGATGTGAGGTGCGGGGTGATGTGAGGGTATGGGTAATGTGTGAGGGTGTAGGTGATGTGAGGGCGGGGGTGATGTGAGGGCGGGGTGATGTGAGGGCGGGGGTGATGTGAGGGCGGGGGTGATGTGAGGGCGGGGGTGATGTGAGGGTTTCACAGATCTTACATACCTGTTGAACTTTGCTTATCCATCACATGTGTCCTTGTGGGTATCGAATGTTCTAAAATATTAAAATAAAATCAGAGAGAACAGATATGAATATTTAATGAATATATAAGGAAAAGTGTACAAGACGGTGTTGAGGCCAGCGATGTTGTATGGTTTAGAAACAGTGGCGCTGAGGGAAAAAACAGGAGGCAGAGCTGGAGGTAGCAGAGATGAAAATGTTGAGGTTCTCTTTGGGAGTAACGAGGATGGATAGGATCAGGAATGAGTCCATCAGAGGGACAGCACATGTTAGACGTTTTGGAGACAAAGTCAGAGAGGCTAGATTGAGATGGTTTGGACATGTACAGAGGAGGGATAGTGATGGTAGGGATGATAGGGATAGTGATTGGTAGTAGGATGCTGAGGTCGGAACTACCAGGCAGAAGGCCAAGAGGAAGACCAAAGAAGAGATTTATGGATGTGGTGAAGGAAGACATGAAGGTAGTTGGCATAAGAGAAGAAGATGCAGAGGACAGGGTGAGATGGAGGCAGATGATTTGCTGTGGCGACCCCTGAAGGGAACAGCCGAAAGGAAAAGATGATAAAAGATGATTTTATATATATATATATATATACTGGTATATTGTGTATTTGAGTATAAAGTCATGTTTGTATTTAAATGTCTGTCTTCCTTTCGGCTTTTTCCCTTTTACTCGGGAGTCGCCACAGTGAATCATCTGATTCGCACGTTTGAATTGGCAGAGGTTTTTAGGTCGATGCCCTTCCTGTCACAACCCTTTTAGCAAGGGACAGAACCACGCTGACGACTTTGCAGCTCCTCTTTACGAAAGTCAGCAATGGTTCTTTTACATCAACCTCTCACCATAGACAGTGACAGACATGGCCCGCCTTTGATAACCCAGTTAGCTGCACTGGGGGATGTTTGTATTTAAATGAACTGATTAATTTAATTATAAATAAAATAAACATAGTTAAAATTCACAGAGTCCAAAGTTCGAACCTGAATCTGAGACTGATGAAGTCACTGTTGGTATCGAGAATTGATTATTTTCCTTGAACAGAATTTCCCCAACTGTTTAATTCTTCTCACACCTCAGCGGTACACCACAGTTCGATTGTCCTCACCAGATGATTATGGTTTTACTTCCATTCATTCGTCTGTTTGTTTGTTTATTCGTTAGCAAATTTTTATTGGTACGATGATGTTGTGGTTCACACGTCCACCTCTCAACAAGAAGCTCTAAGGTTTGAGTTGTGGCTTCGGTGAGAACACGACTGTATGGAGTTTGTACGTTCTCTCCTGGCGGCGTGGGTTTCCTCTGAGTGCTCTAGTTTCTTCCCACTGTCTTTGGACACCCTGTGGGTGTGAGTGTGAACTGCTGTACTGTGATGTTGTGGCAAGCTGTTTAGTTTAAACCCCACCTTCATCTCACGTTGCTTGCCTCCTGGCAGCCCTGATGGTCAGGGGAAGCAGTTTGCCAAATGAGTGAGTGAGTAGCAACTTTATGCAAAAGTTTGCAGCTGGGTTTTGATGGATTTTTGTGGGGGTGGAGTCATCGACGGAGACATCGGTTTCCGTCTTAACTGGCCAGTAAGTGTCCACTCAGTACCACGCCCGCTTGTGAGCGACTAGTGCCTAGTTACTACTACCTGCTCTTGAGCGGCAGCATCTTCTCAGACACCACATGTCTTGCACAGTAGTAGAGGAAGACAGTGTCATGCCCGAAATCTACGCGTAAGTGCAGCACACTCGGTGGTAAGTAAGTTGACCCCGCAGTCACTGACTGCACAAGTGGCCTTCACCAATTAGATCCAATAAAATGATGTTCACTGAGCACCAGAAGTAGTTCATCCGGCTTTAACATAAATCCTTAAATGTCTTCTAGACTACCAAATCTGATGTCCTGCAGACAGTACTTTTACCATAGCCCTGGCACGGGAGGAAAACAGGAGCCTGGCTTTGCCCAATGATCACCTGGAACCATGCAAGGCATAAACATGACGGAGTGCGGCCCAACAAACACCGTATTAGATCTAGGACATGATCCATTTAAAATTCTCCATCCAGTATTTTTTAAAAGACCTTTAAAGATTATTGAACATTGTGGGACAGGATGTGGAGTGTGGCATTACAACAGGCCTTTATTAACCTTGGTGGAGGTTTGTGCTCTCTGTTTTAAATTTTTAGCCATGAATCGCTCCAGATAATATTTGGCAACATTGTGTTAAACGTACCAGCCTTTCTTACACCACAGCTACACTTTGGTGAAAACATCTAATCTTCTCCGCCCTGCTTTCCCCCCTGACACTGGAGACTCCTTCCATAAATTGTTAAAAGAATATTTCATTACAGAATTTCACCACATCAACACGGTTAGAAATCCAGTTCAGTCTATGCAGGACTCCGTGATGTCGTGATCGCATCACTTCATGCAAATTCAGGCGATTGTTGAGTATCGAGGGTGTGTATTTAACCAATCACCACAACCTTCACAAAAATATCAAGTTATTGGATTGTACCATGAGCTTCAAGAATAACTGCAATCCGCCACAACAAACGATGAACCATGAAGAATTTGGGGCCTTCGCGGTCTGAACGTTAATGATATCACACTCTTCATCACAATCATTTCAGTTGAGACCACAAGCATCACAATATAAAAGACTCCCAAAGTCCTGAAGTCACTGCCTTTTATTCGCCATAGCGTTGGATGAATCCCTGTGATTGAATGGTTACTATAGAAACCACTGCTATAGAAAACTATTCAAAACCCTCTGGCCAATCACAATCCAGATTTATTTTCACTGTGTGAGTAATAAGTCCTGAGTGATACATGGGTGAATGTTTTTAGTAGCACAGATAGATGTTATAAGTTCGTTATTAAATGCGTTTCACCTTGAACAGTAACCTTCACAGTGCTGAGCGCGAGTCCGTCATCATCCACCACTTTGTAAATCCCTTCATCGCTGGCGCTCACGCTCCTGATGAGAAGCTTCCCGTTTCGCTCCTGCACCCGACGACTGAGATCTTCTTGGTTTCTCCGCCGCCACCACAGCGTTCTCCACTCGGCACTGTTGGACCCCTGGAACACCACAGTCTGGGCTTGGTGCGTGTAGAGGTCGAGGGTCAGGTCCTTTCCCATTTCCACAGACTGAGTGCTCTTGTGATCTGTACAGTCAGATGGAAATAGGTTTATTCCCTGTGGATTTATTTTGTCTCCAGGTTTACTCTGTGTGTTACCGTCAATACCAGATTATCTATTACCAGAACTTAAAACAGACACAGATGCATGCTGGGTAACAGATCCTCCATATTGCAAGTGGTTGTTTGTGTCTGTTCTGGTCCTGTGATGGGCTACTGGCCAAATGTGTTCGTACTCTTTGTGCCACTTTACAACAACACAAGGTGAAAGTACTTGGTGGGGATTTTATGTGATAGACCAACACAAAGTTATTTATAAATGACGAAAAAAAAATGTGAATTTTGTGTCGGCGTCCTCACCAATAACTGAGAGCTTTACACTCTGGATGAAGATCCTCTTTTTGTTGCCCGTCTTCCCAACCACCAGATAACACTCATAGACTCCTGCATCGTTAAAGCGAATGTCAGTCAGATGCAGCGAGCAGTTCCCCTTCACCAGTACCCCCTCAGGAACATCGGCGCGGTTTTGGTAGGCTTCAGCCTGATACTGTGCGGTGCCCATGCGCTCAAACACCATGTTACTGAGAGTCTGCCACTGGATATACGGTGTTGTAGATGACAACTCGTCATGGACATCCCATTCACACGGTAGCACCGCTTCCAGACCCACTCTGGACTGAGTGTACACCAGCGCCGTCAGAGGACTTGAACCTGGAGATTACAGCAGCCATAGCAATAAAGTCACAAAACATCTCAACCACACATTAAGATACATTGCCTTAGAACACTGGACCTGAGAACACGCCCGACTTGATTCCGGATAAAACAGTCTTTGTTGGGCGCAGGTACATTCACACACTCATCATGTGGCTCCAGTAAACAAGCAGGAATGGCAGGTAAATAAAATGCTCAGTGTTTACCAGTTTACAAACACAAATTCAAATTAAAACAAACAAACAAACAAAAAAAATCATACAATCAGCAACATGACTGGAAAAAAAATTCACAAATCAGAAATGAATAGTCAAGAAAAGGGTTCAGAAAATGCTCGCGAATGAAAACCTCCGTTGAAATGTGCCTCTGGTGCTGGGGAGCGCCGTGGCGAAGCCCGTACAGTAGAGTCTCGTTAATATGCGCATCTCCAATGAACCTTTACACATTAACTGCACTTTAACATTTTTGCGTATGAAAATTCTGACTCTGAAAAGCATAAATATGGTCATGTGACACAAAAATGTATGAAAAAGATGCTCATGTGTGAAGAAAAAGGACTAAAACATAATGGAGGTAAAATAATTAAAATATTCATGTCTGAGATCAAAGAAGCCGCGGTTCTAGGCATCGGGGCCAGTGTGCGGATGTGAGGCACTTGTGCGAATGCTGCCATGGATCAAAGCAGAATGCCGCCATATTGCCCTAATATGGTCAGTTTCAGAGTAAAAAAAAATTCAAATTAAAAAATTGTTTGTTTTTGACGGACCCGGGGTGTGTGCATATTAAGCATTTATAAGAAGTATATATTAGCGAGATTCTACTGTACTACGATTATATCTGGGGAAGACATATTCGGGACATTCTCAGGTGACGTCCTCGGCTATTTCTGGTGGATTCTGGAACTCCTTCAGCAATTCCTGGTAGTTTCTGCTACTTCCTTGGCTATTTCCGGTGATTTCCACTATTTCCAAGAGTTTTCTCAAGTGGCCGCCAGGCTTCCCAGATCACTGTCATTTACCTATGAATTAATGATCACTTTAGCACTATTCTACATCAGGCAACATCAGGATTTTTTTCTCATACAAAAGTTTTACATTTCTACACCAGACGCCAAAAGAGAAGTTCACTACCTGCTGCATTTCCACTGCAACTTCGGACAACTCGGGGCCAAATGGCACACAGTGCACCTGAGGACATTCTCGAATAATGGAAGCCACCAGTGATAGCAGAGGAGTGGGGGGGTGGGGGACGGGGGATGGGGGGTCTCTGAATAAAAATGCTGGTGGAATTTCAGGATCTCTCTCTAGCGCATCCAGCATTAATGACAGGAACAGGAACAGTGGTTATGGCTACTGATCCAACGGATAGCCATAGGATCACCAAGCTGCCGTTGTAGGGCCCTGGAGCAAGGCTCTTGACATGCAGATGCTAAGATGCATGAAAATGATTAATGTATGTCGTTTTGGAAAAGGGCATCTTCCAAATGCCATAAATGTAAATGTAATCATTTCATGGGCCTCTAGTGGACACTTCAGGTAAATGTAACTACACGGTGACCCAAAAAAATGGTAACTTTTTAACAATACGATAAAACCAAGAGTGATGGAAGAAAAATATTAACATGCCATTTAAGAATAAATGACGAACCTTTCATGACGAAGTATTTACTTGTTCAAGGTCACTGTCTCGCAGTGTTGCCACTTGCTCATGTCTAGCAATACGCAATTCAAAAATTCCCGTTTTTTTGGGTCACAGTGATGGAACTTTTCTTCAAGTTCTGGATCTAGGATCTGTTGTGACACAAATAAATTGATCAGATGGTTAAAGTGTTTGCTGTCCTGCCAGGAGTCTAGCAGTGACCTACACCGATGTGAAGCTCTGAAAAGAGCTCAGTAAGAGGTAGGAATTGGTTCATTTTTTAAAACATGGAAAAGAGTACTTACCCGGGGGGAAAATATAGCAACTGCAGCGTTGCATGCGAAATCCATCACGTTGCTTTGAAGGGTCCAATATTCCCTCTTGATATACATTTAGGTGATAATCAGTCTTCTTGGTCTGGTTGGAAAAACGGTGGTGGCTGGAATCTCCTTTTGTTTTCCTGTAATAAGGAACTTTTTGAACTCAATAAATCCTACCAGTATGTTCGCTATAGTACCTGGCAAGTAGTTTCTGCACACTTTTGTTATCCTGAGGCAGTTTAGTGAGGCAGTGGTGGGTCAGCGGATAAGGCACTGGATTATTGATAGGACAGTAAGGGTTCGAGTCCCAGTTCCACCAATCTGCCACTGTTGAGGCCCTGAGCAAGGACCTTACCCTCAAGTGGTCACTCGTAGAGATGTAAGTATCTCTGGATAAGAGAATTTTCCAAATGCCATAAATCTGAATGCAAGTCCCACATCAACTGCTTCCGGAACCTTCAGGCTTTTAGTCCAGACACAATTAGTCCTCTGTGGAACTACTGTATTTGCTTTAAAATAAGAAGGTGCCTTTTCATTATAGGCTCCATGTTCTGACCTTCGCTTGGTCACTGCTGGAGCTTCAGTTTTTATTCTTTCTTGCTGAAACATTGTCTTGACTCCAAGTTGTGTTTTCCTAAACAAATCTCCCTCCATTCACGTCATCCCTTGAGTCACATCCTCCTTCCATTCATGTCCTCCCTTCATTCACATCCTCCATTCATTCACTCATCCTCCCTTTACTCACATCCTTCCTTCATTCGCATCCTTCCTTTCAATCTGATAAAGCAAATCATGGTGCTTCAGACCCTCGTTCTTGCACATGGAATAAAAAGACTTCTCCTTCTTCTTAATGATGGTGCTCCCACCACCATGCTTCACTTTGAAAATCCTCTGGCTTTGAGCATGATCTGGATTTTGGAAGACATGGTCCTGTGCCCATGATGCAGAATTCCAAGTCCACTTGAATCTTTCAAGTTTACCCTTTCAAGTTTCCTGGTGCTGCCGGTTTGGGAAATTCATTATGTATTGTAGAAACTGAAACCAAGTGGCATCACTAAATCTTCACAGCGGCTTTGGAGTGTCACAGATGGATTCGTTTTAACTGGGACTGCGGGTTCAGGTTCATGTTTCACTTCTGCTGCGAAAATGTTGGTCGTGTCTCTTCCATCGAGACTCAGCAGCAGTGGAGAATTCTGAAACATCACCAGGTGACCATGTGCTGATCTTTTCATATAATGAGAGCAATAAACTGCTTTATTCCAAAAAGGGCCAGGGGATCTGTGAATAACCAAAACGAGGGAGAACACAGTCACAGAACTAGAGAACCAGAACCAGAGAAAGGAACAAGCTAAAGAACTATTCAAGCAGAATAAAGCCCAGCAATCTCAGGTGTGAACTGTTTGTGTTCTTTGTTACTGATTTTGGAGATCCTGAGTCCTTATAGACTGCACCAGGACGTGACTGATCAGGATGTGTGCCGGGCTGAAGAGAGAACAGAGGCAGGACACATGGTCTCCTGTAACGCATCGACAGAAGTTCATTCAAGACATAGATGCATCAACATGATGGTTCAATGGTTAAGGCTCTGGGTCACTGATCAGAAGGTCCTGGGTTTGAGCACCAGTGCTACCGAGCTGCCACCGTTGGGATCTTGAGCAAGACACTTAATCCTCAACTGCTCAAAGTTGCTCTGGATGAGACTGTCCGCCGAAGACTGTAAAGCACCATAAGGCTCTTTGAATGACACCACGAGGAGCTTGATGCGATAGTCGAGGTAAGATTTATTAATTCCTTCATTTCCTGGGACTCCGCCCACACTGGGCGAAGGTGGAGTACAACCAGTCCATTAATGGGCCAAAACACACACACAACAAATCTCACTCTCACACCTAGGGACCATATGGACTACAAAACCAGAGTAAACTGCATGTGCTCAGACTGTCGGAGGAAACCTGTGGACCCAAGGCAAACCCGGACACGCATGAAAATAACATGTAAACTCCACAAGGAAACTTCACAAGCTTGGGACTTGAACACAGGACCTTCTTCCTGTGAGGTGAACACATCCTGTGGCGGTAACGGCTTGTAGCGAACGTAATTCCTATTAGAAAAACCCACGGATGATGGCCGATGACTAAAGTGCAGAAAAGTCAGTGATCGGCGTGATAAGCTTAACATCGAATCTCTATTCCGAGGTCTGAAAGCGCCGTCTCGTGTCCCCTGCATCTCGGGGACTCCGTCTACTTAAGCTCAATTACTTCCGCTCAATTAAACAGTCCATCAGTAGGTGTTATCATCTTTATTCTTTTAAAGTTATACTTCAGAAATAAATTTATATCATCATCTGACAACAGATACAATAACATCATTACTATCAACAACAAACAACAACAACAACAACTACAACAAAAATAACAATAATAATAATAATAATAATAATACACAAAAATATTTTTGCTAAATATTTATTTTAAATCATTATAATATTTTAATTTATTGAAACCTATATAATGAGCAATTACTTAAAAAACTTTTAGATGTTTTTATGTAAAAGAATATGTATAACATGTCAAATTCATTTATCGACTCACCGACACACATGAGATCCGTGAAGATGTGTAGAAACATCCTGAGAATAAAAAGAATAAATGTTTACAAACATATCATAAAGACCAAAGAAAGATTGAAAGTGAGATGTCATCGGGCTTCATAACGATCGTCCTCGAGTGAAGCGGTTTATATTCATGCTCTACTACATGATGGTTTCCATGGTAACAACCACATGGTTCCGGCTGGAGAACCTCAGACAGCGGACGCTCCACTTTCTTCACAGATTTTATGACCTGCTTTCCTGGTCAAGGTTTCTATTCCCACTTGTTTATGTAACACTGAGGGAAGGAGTCTCCAGTTTCAGTGCTTTGTAATAGTTTGAAGTAAAGGTTGCATTTTTTAAATTATCCGATTGTGAGGTCTTTGAGCTCTGGGAAGAAACCAGAGAACCCAAAGGAAACCCTCTCTGACAGCATAGAGAGGATACATTCACTGAGCTCGGGACTCGGACCCAGGGCCTTCTTGCTCTGCGACTAATGGGCCAGCCACAACACCCTGAATACCTTTTTTAAATTTTTTTTATATTTTATCATTTTATATTTTATTCTCTTACATTAAAAACACTAAAAACATCCCTGCAAGGTGTGACAGTGTGTGTTAGTGGTAGTCTGAGTGTTGGCCCTTCAATGGCCTGGCAACCTATCCAGGGTGTACCATGCCCTTGTCCAGAGTGGGCCGAGATAGGTGCCAGCCTCCCGGCGACCCTAATTAGGATTCTGTGGCTTTGGGAATGAGTGAATGAATAAACGTGTGTGTTACAGGGAGAACCTGATGAGTCCTGTGTTCTTCATCTCAGGACTTTTATCCAGCGCATGAGATTCCAGAAACTGGGCTCCGGACAATTTTAGCAACTGTCCACCACAACAAGCCTACCAGGGGTCACTGGCTTAGTGGATGGGGTGATGGGTTACCGATCTAAAGGTCAGCGGTTTAATTCACACTGTCACCACTATTGGCCCTTGAGCGAGGCCCTTAACACTCAATTTCTCAGTTGTATATAACAAATGATAATTGTAAGTCGCCCAGGATAATAATGTCTGCCAAATGCTGTCAATTTATATGTCATGAACTTTCCTGGATCATTCTTCTTCTTCTTCTTCGTCGTCTTCTTGTCCTTTCGGCTGTTCCCTTCAGGGGTCGCCACAGCGAATCATCTGCCTCCATCTCACCCTGTCCTCTGTATCTTCTTCTCTTCCTCCAAGTGCCTTCATGTCTTCCTTCACCACGTCCATGAATCTTCTCTTTGGTCTTCCTCTGGGCCTTCTGCCTGGTAGTTCCAACCTCAGCATCCTACTACCAATATACTCACCATCCCTCCTCTGTACATGTCCAAACCATCTCAATCTAGCCTCTCTGACTTTGTCTCCAAAACATCTAACATGTGCTGTCCCTCTGATGGACTCATTCCTGATCCTATCCATCCTCGATACTCCCAAAGAGAACCTCAACATTTTCATCTCTGCTACCTCATGTGACTCAATAATATCCGAGCTGGACTTACAGAGCCAGCTGACAACAACAACAACAACAACAACAACAACAACAACAACCGGTTTGATACTGAATACTTGCAGTGTAAAAATAAAAATAAACAAAAGAAACATAATGTGATACACAAATAGACAGTAAACAAAAAAAATAACAAACTATAACAACTAGGTTTTACTTTCTAAAATATTTGTAAAGAAAATATGAATGTTTCAAGTCAGACAGATCAGCTTATTAATCTTTTTGGGAATAGTTTGATTGTCATATCAGCAAAAACACAATAAAAGTGCAAATTAAAAGGTGAAGAGTAAAATTTCAATAAACAATCGAAATCGAAATGATTTGATCTTATTGGGATTTGATTCTTTATTCCTGGCCCCGCCCCCGGGAGTTTTGAGTGATAGGTTTCGGGTTCTGTGGAACTGATTCAGTCGCTTTCTCTCCAGGTTCTGCAGAAACGAAACCGAAACCTAAAATCCACTCAAAGGGCCAAATAGAGACCCAAATGAATCAAATCCCATCCAGCTGCACATTACGATCAGTAACACGTGCAAAATACATATGCACGAGCAAACACGTCAATCAAATCAATCAATCAATACATCAATCAAATAATCAATCAAAGTTCCCGGACACTTCGCGATGGTTCTCAATCGACATTCACACGCAAATGTAAATTAAAAATACATCAGCTCATCGAACTGCACCAGAAGCAAAACCATTTAGAATGGAACTCGTTACCATGATCCGTGAATCCTGAGCGTCATGATGAGCTCCAGCGCTGTCGCTCAGCGAGGGGGGCGGGGCTGTGAGTGAGAGCGCGACTTCTCACCGACGCTTTTATACTGCACACTGATTCACTTCCTGATTCACGAGTCGATTCAGGAGTCATCCTGAATCCTTTTTATCAATAAAACCTTGATACGTTAATAAAACCTTTATTGAAACTTTATACAACACTAACACACAAATAATAATAATAATAATAATAATAATAATAATAATAATAATAATAAGAAGAAGAAGAAGAAGAAGAAGAAGAAGAAGAAGAAGAAGAAGAATAGGCGGTATGGTTGTGTCGTGGTCACCATGTGAATCCCAGCTCAGCCGTGTCTGTGTGGAGTTTGCATGTTCTCCCCGTGCTTGTGTGGGTTTCTTCCGGGTTCTCGGGTTTCCTCCCATAGATCAAAAAATGCACAGTCGGTTAATCGGCGGCTTCAAATCCCCCTGAGGTGTGAATGGTTGTGTGAGTCTTGACCCTGCGATGGCCGGGCAAGCTGTCTCTGGTGTACCCCGCCCTCGCCCAGAGTTGGCTGAGATGGGAGCCAGCCTCCCTGCAACCCTAATTATTATTAAGTGCTTCATAACAATAATAATAATAATAATAATAATAATAATAATAATAATAATAATAATAATAATAATAATAATAATGATGATAATAATAATAATAAACTTGAGCTATGTTCCCGCCCTCATCTATGATCACAAGCTTTGAGTAATGACCGGAATGGAGGAGCTCAGAGACGAACCGCTGCTTCTTCGCATTCACAGGAGCTGATTGAAGCGGTTCAGGTACCTGGTTAGAATGCCCCTCACTCACCCCAACATCACCCTGGTGTGGTGGTTCATTCATGTTTGACCGGGAGGAGACCCCGGGGTTGACCTAAAACACGCTGTAGGTGTTGTCTCTCGGCTGGTCTGGGTACGCGTCGGTGTCCCCCTGGAAGAGCTGGAGGAAATGGCTGGGAAGAGGGATGTCTGGAGCTCAGTGCTGATGCTGCTGACCCAGCAACCTGACCCCGGATTAATAGAAAGATGATTGATTATTGATTACTTAGTAAAGTATTTGATTTCATGTGATAGATAGATACTCTCTCACCATGTCACACACACACACACACACACACACACACACACACACACACACACACACACACAGATGGTGGGAGGGTGGGAGAGAGAGAGGGAGAGATGGAGGGAGGGGGAGAGAAGGAGGAGAGGCAGACATTTACAGGGTTGCTGGTTTCAGGTTCAGTTCACTGAAACAGAGAGTGAAGTGATGAACCAAAAGAGAGAGAAAGCGGGTGATAGAAGGTGGGATTGAGGGAGGAGTGAACAGGTGGGTGGTGGCAAGATGTGAAGGGAGCAAAAAAAGAGAAAATAAATAAGGTGGAAGAATAAAGTGCTGTTGACAGATAGAACCATGAGAGACATAACACAGACATAAACAGCTCGAGAGACAGACAAACAGACTGAGAGAGAGAGAGAGAGATAGAGAGAGAGAGCGAGAGAGAGATGTGCGGATGTGTGTATTTACTGATGCTGTCTTTCAGTGAGTAAAATTAACATATCAATAATTTAACTAATTAATTAATATTTAAATAACTGTGCAGATGATTGATTGATTTCTTAATGATCTGAGTTTTGATTGATTAGCTGATCAGTAAATGGATGGACGGATTATTTGATTGATTTGCATGATTGATTTTAATAGACTAATTATTTCATGTGTGAATCAGCGCGTTTCTGTCTCTTACTAAAGGGGTGTGTCAGGAAGGACATCCGGCCGAAAAACCTATGAACTATGTGCCAATCATTCACTGTGGCGACCCCTGAGAAAGGGAAAATCTCTCTCAATCTCTGGGTTATTGATTGATTGATTGATTGATTGATTGATTGATTAAATTTAAAAGAGATTAATGTTTGGATTGTTATTTGATTAATGTGCTTAATTTTATAAATGATTATTATAAATTATGATAATTTTTATTTTGTATAAAATTTTTGCATCCCCACAGAGATAAAAATACCGGTTTGAAACTAACGATGAGATGTTTGATAATAATATGAATATATAATATCCTATAATATATACAGTAATAATATAAATATAAATATAAAGCAGTGTGCCTCATTCTCACATTTTATGGATAATCCCCTTAACGCCCCCCACCCCACCCCTCACCCCACCCCACCCCATCCCTCACCCCACCCCACCCCATCCCTCACCCCTCACCACCCCATCCCTCACCCCACCCCATCCCTCACCCCTCACCCTCACCCCCACCCCACCCCAACCCTCACCCTCACCCCCACCCCACCCCACACCCCTCACCCCTCACCCCACCCCACACCCCTCACCCCTCACCACCACCCCACCCCAACCCCTCAGCCCTCACCCCTCACCCCCACCTTTATAAACCTTTATAACTTTATAAAATAAAATAACAAAGTCTGTGGGGTTTTTTTTCTAGGCATGTTTAGGAAAGGACTGAGTTTTCCTTGTATTACTGTCATGAAAGGACAGAACATCACACTGCCCTGTACCGCCCCCACTAGCCCTGAGATGGCCTGGTACCGACACAGCGACCGTGAGCTCACAATGATCATCTCAGCTACTCACGGAAATCTGCATAAGGAACTGGCGGAGACTCACAACAAAGATCCTGATCATTTCAAAATACTTATTCACAATGTAAAGTTATTATTATTATTATTATTATTATTATTATTATTATTATTGTTGTTGTTGTTGTTGTTGTTGTTGTTGTTGTTGTTGTTGTTGTTATGAACGTCTTACTGGAGTAGTTTTGTATTCTCTTTTTAAACTGAGTTGTATTCTCAGTGTTGTCGTGTTGGTTTTACCCATAATGCAGTTCATTATCTCTCGATAACAGCAGGTCCGTGTGTGAGTTGTTCGTTTTAAACTTCAATAATTTTCCATTTTCTGTTAATGTTTATGAATATCCAAAAGAACACCACCACCATCATCATCATCTTCATGACGTAGTGGTACGGACGTCCATGTCACAGCAGGAAGATCATGGGTTTGCGTTCCGGGCTCAGCGGGGGTGATTCTGTGTGGGGTTTACACGTTCTCTTCAGGTTTACGTGGGTTTCCTCCGGGTTCTCTAGTTTCCTCCTGTGGTTATATTACAGGCTCCTTCGGATAAGCAGCAGTTATAAATTGCCCCTCGGTGAAAGTGTGAGTGTTTGAAGGGTGTAGGTTATCCTGTGATAAATCAGTTGTTCAGGGTGTGCCCTGCTTTTACCCCGAGTTGGCTGAGATAGGCTACAGCAAAACACCCCCCCCCCCACCGTCCTAATGAAGGAAAAGACGTTTTGCAGATATGAAACAAAACATGTGTTTACTTAATGGTTTCTTTTGTCAGATTCAAGGTTCAAGATTCTTTATTGCCATTCGTGCTTTTGCACACATAGCAATTTCTTTTGTTGTTGGAAAAAAACAAAAAGCAAAAAACAGGAAGCCTCAGAACAGCAAAAACCACATACTTCCAGAGAATAAGTACCTCAGTCCTGTGTGTAAAAGATCCTGTGTATAATAATAATAATAATAATAATAATAATAATAATAATAATAATAATAATAATAATAATAAAGTTGCAACATTATATAAATGCTGCAAATCTGCATAAACCCTGCAGACGACTTCCGTACATAATGACATGCAAAAATATAGGTGTGTTTATTTCTGCCTTTTAATATCGGTGTGAATAAAAACCTGAGGTTGCGCTGCACTGCTCTCAGAGCTGCTCTTATATTTAATCAACTTCATAAAGATCACAATTCAGAATTTAAAATGATTTTCCATGCTTCAGGGTTCAGGACACGAACCCGGTGTCTCTCTGAGTCTGATCATCCTGGACATCAGGCGGTCTGATCTTGGCCTGTACTACTGTGGAGCCAAACAGCAGGGCGGCGTTAACTTTTCTCGGGGCGTCTCGCTTCAATTTACAGGTGAGAAACTTCATCAGTGTTCATCAGTGAAATAGATTTTTCAAGTATTCTAAACATCCCAGGCACACCCCCAGCCAACCTCAGCACCACCCCACCCCACCCCTAACCCCACCCCACCCCACCCCACCCCTAACCCCACCCCACCCCACCCCACCCCTAACCCAACCTCACCTCCACCCCCCTCTTTATACACAACTCAGGCACTCATCGCTTCATCCCTTCATTCATTTTCAAAGCCATTTAATCCTACTTAGGGTCAAGGGAGGCTGTTGCCCATCTCAGCCGACTCCGACCAGAGGGGTGTACACCCTCGACAGCTCGCCAGGCCATCGCAGGGCCGACACTCATACAACTGTTTGCATTGGCACCCACACGTAGAGGCAATTTGGAGCCCACTGTGCATGTATTTGGACTGTGGGAGAAAACTGTAGTACCCAGAGGAAACCACGCCAACACCGGACTTATATGGAAACTCCATACGGAAACCCCACGCTGAGCCTGGGACTCGAACACAGGACCTTCTTGCTGTGAGGTGGACGGTCGGACTCGACGCAAAGAGCCATAGATTGGAAACTGTGCGATATCATGGGCGCTGCAGTGCAAGGCTCCTTGTCCTGTCCGAGTGCAGCTCGAGCTTATTTATTTATAGAGTTCCCCGCCCAAATGAATGAGGCGTTACCATAGAAACAACAGGGCATTGAAGCAAGAAAATTAATTTATGGATGTTATTTTCAGCTGCACGGTGGCGCAGTAGTCGCCTCACAGCAAGCAGGACCTGGGTCTCATTCCTGGGGTTGGAGCATTTACGTGGGGAGTTCACATCCTCTTCCCGTGCCTGTGGCGGTTTCCTCCACGTACTCTGGTTTCCTCCAACGGTCCAAACACATGCACACTAGGATAACTGGATGCTCCAAATTGCCCCTGGGTTTGAATGTGTTTCCTCGTGATGGCCTGCCAAGAGATTCCCCGGATACCCCGCCCTCTCCCAGCGTCGGCTGAGATGGGCTCCAGCCGCCCCTGACCTTCATTAGAATGAAGTGGTTCAGAAAATAAATGAATGTTATTAGCAGATGTAATTATTCTGTAAGAAAAACAATCGTGATGCGGAATCAGAGAGTTTCTATTTGGTCTGAGAGTCAGGAATAAAATGAAACTCACACTTGCTGATGAAAAGCTTTGCGGTCAGTAAGCTGGAGGGCCGTCGGTGCTGAGATCAGCAATTCCAGTGAAACTTTCTAAAACTTCCGCAGTTTCCATCGACACACTGAGAGCGAAACCTGAGACCCCGGCTCTGATAGTGGAGGCGGTTTCAGACTCGGGCTCTGCGCTCTGGTTTTATTGAGAAACGCTTGTTTCAGAAACAGTTTCCAGCCACAGACCACACAGGGACACGCCCTCGTCATCTTCACTAATCACACACTGTGGTTTCGCCTTTCAGATGAGATGATGTACGCGTCTGGGAGTGCACAGTGTTGGACCCCTCTCATTTCTGTTTGCTGTGCACTTGTTCTCGTGGTCTCACTCTGCCTCGCCGTCGTCAGCAAACAGGGTGAGGAAGGAACGTCTTTGATTCTGCAAGGACAAACCTGGACATCAACATTTCCTTTCTTCTCTTCTTTGTTTTTCTTTTCAAAGCACTTGATACAGCTCATGATGTTCTGATAATAATAATAATAATAATAATAATAATAATAATAATAATAATAATAATAATAATAATGGAACCTGCCTACCACAGGAAGTGCCCTAGATATCTAAGTCATAGCCGATTCATATTCAGTTCTCTATTCCCCGAAGAGCAGAATGACTTTAGGTCCACCACAGCACTTCCTGTACCCTGTACGGACAGGACGCATTAAGTCTTAATGTCTGAATTTACAGCATCTGTCATCTGGCACCTTGTCAGTTTACATACAACTGAAAAGCTGACTTTTAAGGGCCTTGCCCGAGGGCCAACAGTGGTGGTGATGGGGATTGAACCCCCAACCTTCAGATTAGTAACGCACGTGTGTTTGAATTAAAATGTAATTGATATGCTGAATTTAAAGCAGGGTGGGACGGTGGCGGAGCAGTTAGCATGTTCCTGTGTCGGGGTCCCGGGTTCAGCGCGGACGTTTCTGTTCTCCCTGTAGTTGGAGGGTTTCCTCCCTGTTCTCTGGTTTCCTCTGACAGTCCGAAAACATGCAGGTTAGGCTAACTCGCTAGTTCTGTGTACACCTCCCCCTCCCTTCACGAAGACTTGGCAGAGATAGGCTCCAGTATCTTCATGACTCTAACAGGATTTAATAAATGAGTTGAGAACATATTTGCGTTGATGATCATGTGACTGCTGGATGCGGTATATATTTGCAATAAGAGTAATAAGCAAATGTTTTTCAATAATTATATGAATTTTTATTCTTCAGCTTCCTGGAGACGCTGTGTGAAGGATAACGGCGTGAAGGTAATACGCAACATTTAGCATTCTTCTATTTTTAATTATATTTATTTGTTTTAAATAAGTAAATGTAAATCTTTACTCATGAATCCAATTCGTGTTTTAGTAACAAACACCTTTTCTGTCTGACCTTGGAGACGACCTTCACATTTAAAGCTGCATTCAGTATCATTCTGTACGAGATAAAATTAACGGCAGACATTAAAGGGGCGTGTCCTTAGAAAGAAAATAGTCTGAATAACATAAAAGGAGAAATAAGGTAAAGTCCATTGGGTTTTTTCACCCGAGCCATAGCGGCTCATCAGGGCGGTGCTTATTCCCGGTTTCTGTAGCGTGAAGCGGCCAGGAGTTCAACTCGTCCTGCATGGGACGCTGGTCCATCGCAGGTTCCCTTCCCAGTATATTTTACTGGTTCCATTGATACTGCTGGGTGAACAGAGGCACACTTGTGGTTGAGACCTTGCCCAGGGTCTTAGCACAGTCAGGATCTAACTCGGATTCGAACACACAACCTCCTGATCATGAGCCCAGCACCCGAACCACTACACCACCGGCCCCATAGATGGAGAAATAGAACATTATCATTTATAAGGATGGACATTTGGTTTATTCAGGATATTTAACAGGAGTGACGTTTAAACAACAAATGAATTTGCTATGAGTTTGCAGAACAATTTCAATTTTTAAAAACTGTTCAACCCGAGAAAGAAAAAAGAAAAAAACCTGAGAACATTTCCATCCGTTCTGTATCCGGGTCGAGTACACGCCTTCACAGTCACGAATTCAAAAAGCATTTAACAAACATACACCAGTATTGTGGGGCAGCGGTGGCCTGGAGGTAAACGTGCTGGATCATTGATCCTCAGTTTGTGGGTTTAAGCCCCACTGTCCTCCCAGTGCACTAACTGGGTTATGAAAGGCCGGTCGTGGCTCTCGCTGCCTGTGGTGGAGGTTCATGTAAAAGAGCCTTTGCTGACTTTCTATAAGGGGAGCTGCATAGCCGTCAGCGTGTTTACCTGCGATGGACTGGCGAGCCGTTCTGGGTGTACTCTGACCTCGGCTGAAGTCGGCCGGGATGGGTGCCAGCCTCTCCGCGACCCTAATTAGGTTTAAGCGGTTCAGAAAATGAACGGACAATGAACCTGAGCATCATGCACATTCATTGCAGATTTACACGACTGATCAGGAACTTAATATTAAAACCTTCAGTCGGATTCCACACCGATTCCACATCAGCCCGACACGGTTCCTGTCACGGACCCGCGGTATTCACTACACACACCCAGCATGTAAATAAGAGCAGTTTATCAGAGATCTACCACGATGGTTCTGGAAACACCAGGTCAGATTACTCACAGCCAGAACTATCAACAACAACAACAACAACAAAATCAGGTATTAAGAGCTAGCAAGGTCAGAACATAAATATATCTCATGGAAAATAGACTTTAAACAATAAAAACATTCATCATCATCATCATCATCATCATCATCATCATCATCTTAATGCAGGGCAGCAGCCTGTGCAATGAAAGCCAACGTCCATCTCCCCAGCCACTTCCTCCAGCTCGTCACTGCTTCATTGAGGCATTCCTAGATCAGCCAAGAGACATATTCTCTCCAGAATGTTCTAGGTCGACCCCGTGGTCTCCTCCCGGTCAGACATGAACGAAACACCAGACCAGGGAGATGTTCAGGAGGCATTCTAACCAAATGCCCGAGCTGCCTCAACTGGCCCCTCTCAATGCGGAGGAGCAGCGGTTCTACTCCAAGCTCCTCTCGGATGGCTGAGCTTCTCACCTTATCTCTAAGGGAGAGCCCCACCACCTGGCGAAGGAAGCTCATTTCAGCCGCTCCTCCACTTGGGGCAGGATCTCATTCCAGACCCGGAGGGTGCATTCCACCCTTTTCCGATTGAGAACCATGTCCTCAGATTTGTGGGTGCTGATTCGCATCTTGGCTGCTCAAATGAGAGCTGGAGGTCCTGGATTGATGGAACCAAAAGGATGACATCATCCACAAAAACTAGAGATGAGATGCTATGGCGCACCAAACCAAAACCCCTCAATACCGCTGCTGTACCTAGAAATTCTGTCCTTCAAAATTATGAACAGAAATGGTGACAAAGGACAGCCTTGGCTCCACCCCTCACCGGAAACGAATTCTGTTACTCGCAATGCGGACCAAACTCTAGCGCTCATAATACAGAGACCCAATGGCTTGAAGCAACGGGTCCGGCACACTGTACCCCCAGAGCACGCCCCATAAGATATCCCAAGAGACACAGTCAAAAGTCTTCTCCAAATCCACAGAACACATGTG
>CM045742.1:45540000-45547500 GCA_024760905.1 Plotosus lineatus
CGCCTGAATCAGTACGCGCACTCCCTATACGTACTATACAGTAACGGAAACGTAGTGGGTGGCAACTCATTAACCGAGATTTGCACGACGGCCGTTGAACCACTTGGAGCTCATCTGGTCTTTCACTGGTCTTGTATTTTGTTCTGCTGGTGATCGTGGGACTCTTCTCAGAAGCTCAACGCTGGTGGGCGAGCCGGTTTAGTCACCGACTGCGTGACTATGCAGCAGATTGATCTGGGTTACGCTGTTACCTGTAGTAGAGTGAACTCTGACCTCAAATCAGATATTCTAATTAAACGAATGATGTCATGAGTCATGATTCCACTGAAAGTTGCCATATAAGGAAAAAAGGGGTGGGGCTATGCTGCTTTATTAAGGATGGGAGGGGTAAATGTACAGTACAGAAGTGTGTAAACAGAAAGTCACTGACAACTACTGTACATTTATAACATATTTATTCCTCATTCATGATCTATTATACATTACTAATGTTTCTCACATTCTTATTTTTGATTCGCATTTTTTTATATTTAGAATTTTATTTTCCTTATAACATGCCAAATTAGTACAGACTCCAGCTTTAAGATACATGTATAATTTTCTACATTTTGATTATTATGTATACACACACCCACACACACACACACACACACACACACACACACACCCACACACACACACACACACACAGATACGCACACACACACACACACACACACACAGTATATACATTGATTTTTTTTAAGTTAAATATTTTTACCTGTGAGTTTCTTTCTGCTGCTGAACTTCAGGCAAATGATGACCGAGATCAGAACAACCGTCACCACGGCTAACACACAGAGAGCAAGTACAGCAACCAAAAACACTAACACACACACACACACACACACACACACACACACACACACACACACACACACACACAAAGAGCACGTAGAACTCAAACTTACAGCAACAGTTGTACAGTTAAGAGATTGAATATGCTAAAAACCATCATTATTTTTCTTTATATTAGAATACGATAATAACTTATTAGAAACACTGTGTTATTACACTTAAGGGGTTTCAGTGGTTTTGAATAATTTCACCTGTAGGTGGAGCTGTGAATTAAATTAAAAACTGTAGAAAGTGCTCAGAACAGATAAAAATCCTTCTCTGTTCTGTTCTGTTGCTAAATGATCAGACAAAAAGAAGAAAAAAAAAACATAAAACTGAATGGTTTGAAAAATAAATAAATTATTTGTCCCTTTATGGTTGTACATATATCTATCTTCCTTTCGGCTTTTTCCCTTTTACTTGGGAGTCGCCACAGTGAATCATCTGATTCGCACGCAGAGGTTTTTAGGTCGGATGCCCTTCCTGTCACAACCCTTTTTAGCGAGGGACAGAAACACGCTGACGACTTTGCAGCTCCTCTTTATGAAAGTCAGCAATGGTTCTTTTACATCAACCTCTCACCATAGACAGTGAGAGACATGGCCCGCCTTTGATAACCCAGTTAGTGCACTGGGGGGGACAGTGACAACCTTGTGGAGAGTGGGACTCGAACCCCCAACCTTTGGATCAGCGATCCAGCGCCCTATACCACTAGACCACCACTGCCCCCTTTATGGTTGTACATATACGAAATCCAAATTTAAGCTGTTTCATCATGGTGTGGATGGGAAGAGAAATGGAGGAGGAGTCATCTTGAAGGAGGGGTTTGTCAGGAATGTTCTAGAAGTGAAACAAGTGTCAGACAGAGTGATGAGTCTCAAGTCAGAATGTGAGCGAGAAGAGAAGGAGAGATTCTGGAGGGAGTTAGATGAAGTGATGCAGAGTACCCCCAGAGGTGAAAGAGTGGTCATTGGTGCAGACTTCAATGGACATGTTGGTGCAGGAAACAGAAGGGACGAGGAAGTGATGGGTAGGTTTGGTATCCAGGACAGGAACGCAGAAGGACAGATGTTGATCAATTTTGCAAAAAGGATGGAAATGGCTGTGGTGAATACTTTCTTCCAGAAGAAACAGAAGCATAGGGTGACTTATGAAAGTGGAGGTAGGAGCACACAGGTAGACTACATCTTGTACAGACGATGCAGTTTGAAGGAAGTCAGTGACTGCAGCGTAGGCGACAGTGTTGCCAAACAGCATAGGATGGTGGTGTGCAGGATGATGCTGATGATGAGGAAGGTGAAGAAGGCAAAGGCAGAACAGAAGACAAAGTGGTGGAAGTTGAAAAAGGAAGAGGGTCGTGTTGTCTTCAAGGAGGAGTTGAAACAGGCTTTGGGTGGTCAGGAAGTGCTTCCAGATGACTGGACAACTACAGCTAATGTGATCAGGGAGACAGGTAGGAGAGTACTTGGTGTGTCCTCTGGAAGGAAAGTAGATAAGGAGACTTGGTGGTGGAATGAGGAAGTGCAGGAGTGTGTACAAAGGAAGAGATTAGCTAAGAAGACGTGGGACATTGAGAGGACCAAAGAGAGTAAACAGGAGTACAGGGAGACACAGCGTAAGGCGAAGGTAGCAGTGTCAAAAGCCAAACAGAGGGCGTATGATGACTTGTATGATAGGTTGGACAGTAAAGAAGGAGAAAATGATTTATACAGGTTGGCACAGCAGAGAAATAGAGATGGGAAAGACGTGCAGCAAGTTAGAGTGATAAAGGACAGAGAGGGAAATGTATTGACTGATGACAGAAGTGTGCTGGGAAGATGGAAAGAGTACTTTGAAGAGCTGATGAATGAGGAAAATGAGAGAGAGAAAAAAAGTAGAAAGGGTGATCGTTGAGGACCAGGAAGTAGCAAAGATTAGTAAGGGTGAAGTGAGGAGGGCATTGAAGAGGATGAAGAATGGAAAGGCAGTTGGTCCTGATGACATACCGGTGGAGGTATGAAAGTATCTTGGGGAGGTAGCAGTAGATTTTCTGACAAGAACATTCAACAAGGTCTGAGAGAGTGAGCAGATGCTGGCGGAATGGAGGAGAAGTGTGCTGGTGTCCATTTTTAAGAACAAGGGAGACGTGCAGAGTTGTGGCAACTACAGAGGGATAAAGTTGATGAGTCATACGATTAAGTTATGGGAAAGAATAGTGGAAGCTAGACTAAGAACAGAGGTCAGCATTTGTGAACAACAGTTTGGTTTCATGCCAAGAAAGAGCACCACAGATGCAGTGTTTGCCTTGAGGATGTTAATAGAGAAGTACAGAGAGGCAGATGATTTTCTCTGTCGACCCCTGAAGGGAACAACCGAAAGGAAAAGAAGAAGATATACGAAAGCCAAACTTTCACCACTGATGAACGGTTCTGATTCCACACCACCAAATGAGTCACTGCCAAGTCCCACCCATCAAGTATTGTCTCCCTATTACATACAACTTCCACCAACCACAGAGGGGCATTAGCATGCATGTGTCACATTTGTGACATGTGACACTCCCACTCACATCCTTAAGGCCTGATCATTTGTGGAGTGGCCTAACACCCTCAGAGAGAAAGTGCTGTCAGCTCCCCACAGCTCACAGACACTCATGATTGGCTGGTCATCGTTGGAAGATTTTCAACCAATCATCTCCTATGGACTCCTGGTGGCGAATGGCTGTGACATTAAGCTCGATTCAATCCAGTGATCTCCAGGTTGAGCTGAAACACCAATCAGCAGCCGATATAATTATTGTCCTTGCATTCGAAACTGGACCATAACGTGATGTTAATTCTGGTGACGTGAGAGTGATTACAGTTCAGTGTGTTGTTTGTAAATCTGTCATGCAGTGATCAGAGTGAATCTTCACTTTTAATCAAAGACCGAATTTCAGTTAATTTATCAATCAATCAATCAATCAATCAATCAATCAATCAACCAATCAATCAATCAATCAATGTGCTGTGAATGTCGTGAATACAGTATATTGGTATACAGGACTATGAACATCTGTATCATCTGGATCTGTGTGCAGTGTGTTTACCGTTTCTAGGCCTCTGAACGATGTCATCTCCCAAATCTGCCGTTTAAAAAATAATAAATAAAATAAATAATAATAATAATAATAGATTATAGCATGAACTAATTAATTTTATGATTTCTCATGGAAAAAAGGTGCACTTTAAATTTTAATACCTGTAGTTGGACACCGGTGTGTGTTGCCCACTGCAGATTTATGAAAAAGCATAAACAATTAATTTAATTCGTAAAAATTATTCATTCATTCATTTTCTGAGTAGCTTAATCCTTATTGGAGTTGCTGGTTAAAAAAAAAAAAAAAACTAAAAATTCAGTGAAAGATTCATTGAAATCTTCCGAATAGTTTTTATGTAATTTGGTGGTCACAGACACACAGAGCCAAACTCCACCCCCCACCCCCCCAAAAAAAAAAGAGAAAATATGGTTAAAGTGATCAGTTCAGTGCTGTTGGAGTTGTGCGATGCTTATTTATTTTATTTTATTTATTTATTTTTATTGAGGGCGTGTTGTGTATAATTTGGGTTCGGACCTGATGTGACAGTGACAGCAATGATTTCTTTGCCGCTGCAGATATACATCCCAGAGTCCATCAGCTGAATGTTCCGGATCTGTAATTGGTTTGAAGTGTGCGTGAAGCGAGAGGTAGGATCCGGACGTTCCTTGATGATGGTTCCGTTCTTGAAGCGTGTGGAGATGAACTCTTTCTTGGATTCAGGGGTGTGTTTAAAAGCCCAACGCTGTTTAGGAAGTGTACAACGCAGGTACAGAGTTCCCCCTTCACACACAACAACTTGATCATCTGCAGAGTTTAAAAAGTTATTATCAAAAAACAAAACAAAAACAAAAAAACACACTTGTGAGCACACTGAGGTGTGAGGTGCATCTGTTTGGACGGTGAAGTGTGAGGTGTACCTGTGAGTAGAGTGAGGTGTGAGGTGTGAGGTGTACCTGTGAGTAGAGTGAGGTGTGAGGTGTGAGGTGTACCTGTGAGTAGAGTGAGGTGTGAGGTGTGAGGTGTACCTGTGAGTAGAGTGAGGTGTGAAGTGTGAGGTGCACCTGTTTGGACAGTGAGGTGTGAGGTGTACCTGTGAGTAGAGTGAGGTGTGAGGTGTGAGGTGTACCTGTGAGTAGAGTGAGGTGTGAGGTGTGAGGTGTACCTGTGAGTAGAGTGAGGTGTGAGGTGTGAGGTGTACCTGTGAGTACGGTGATGTGTGCTATGAGTTGATCATTGCAGTAGTAAAGGCCCGAGTCATTAATATCTACATCACTGATCTCCAGCATGCCATTAGAAAACATCTTTTGTTTTGTGCTGTTTATCTTCATCAGTTTCAAATCTCCGTGTCTCCAGTTCACATCTGTTTCTCGGTCACATGACAGCAACAGGAAATGCTCTTCAGGTACAAACACTCTCAGCACTGACAACAAACCACATACACCCACGTCATTATTTATTATTCGTATTCAGAGATAAATTTAAAACAATGAGACACAATATTAAATCATTTCATTAAAACATCCTTATTTTGCATCCAATCCTAAATGTTCTAGAATATACAGTGGTACCTCACCTTACGGAATTAATCCGTTCCAGAGATTTTTTCGTAACCTGCATTTTACATGTAAAACGCATGATTCGTTCCAAGGCTCCCAATACTACCCCCTAAACCCTATAAAATCATAAAATTATTCCTTTTAAGACCTCCTTCCCCTTCAATATCTGACCAATGGTAGACGGGTTTGGCCATATTCCTTTGTGATATCACTCGCGCCCGTTTCTTCTTCTCACTTGCACCGGAAATCACATGTGTGTGTGTGTGTGTGTGTGTGTGTGTGTGTGTGTGTGTGTGTGTGTGTGTGTGTGTGTGTGTGTTGACCATGTTTTCTTAGCAGAGTTATAATCTTACAAATGTTTATGGAAGGTTAAAAGCCTGAGTCAAGAAATAAAGCATAAAACAACCATAAATCTGTCTTTTACACGAAAAGCATCATGGTGAATTCAGCTCGACTAGTATAATAGGCAATAGGAGGTAGATGCGTTATTCCTCCTAGCCAATAAGATCTCTGTCCAAGATGGCGTCAGGTGGACCTGTCCAAGATGGCGCTCGAGTGAAGGACACATGAAAGACAGCTCAGTTGTTAGCCAATTGGAGAAGAGTGGGGCGGGACGTTTGAACGTCATTGATGAGAGAGCAGCTCGTGCATTGTTTTAACGTTTGAATGGCATGTTTGAATTTTTAAGATGGCGCTTTCGGAACATGAACTTGTTTCGTATACGAAGACAAAAATTTTAGGAAAATGCGTTTCGTAACCTGCATTTTTCGTTTGGTGAGACTTTTGTAAAGTGACGCACCACTCTATTTACAATCTTCTTCTTTTCCCTTCGGCTGTTCCCTTCAGGGGTCGCCACAGCAAATCATCCGCCTCCATCTCACCCTGTCCTCTGCATCTTCTTTTTTGACTCCAACGACCTTCATGTCTTCCTTCACCACACCCATAAATCTCTTCTTTGGTCTTCCTCTAGGCCTTCTGCCTGGTAGTTCCAACCTCAGCATCCTACTGCCAATATACTCACTATCCCTCCTCTGTACATGTCCAAACCATCTCAATCTAGCCTCTCTGACTTTGTCTCCAAAACATCTAATATGTGCTGTCCCTCTGATGTGCTCATTCCTGATCCTATCCATCCTCGTTACTCCCAGGGAGAACCTCAACATTTTCATCTCCGCTACCTCCAGCTCTGACTCCTGTCTTTTCCCCAGGGCCACTGTTTCTAAATCATACAACATCGCTGGCCTCATCACCGTCTTGTACACTGTTCCTTTCATTCTTGCCGATACCTTCCGATCACACATCACACCGGACACTTTTCTCCAACCATTCCAACCTGCCTGCACACGCTTCTTCACCTCTTTTCCACACTCTCCATTGCTCTGGATTGTTGAGCCTAAGTACTTAAAATCCTCCACCTTTCTTATCTCTGCTCCCTGTAACATCACCGTTCCTCTTGGGTCCTTGTCATTCACACACATGTATTCTTATTTACTGAGGCTAACCTTCATTCCCCTCCTTTCCAGGGCATACCTCCACCTCTCTAGATTTTCCTCCACTTGTTCTGTACTCTCACTACAGATCACAATGTCATCTGCAAACATCATAGTCCATGGAGATTCTTGTCTCACCTTGTCCTGACCCTTGATGCAGCCCCACCTCCACCGTGAATTCGTCGGTCACACCGACAGCACACCTCACCACTGTCTTACATCTCTCATACATGTCCTGCACCACTCCAACATACTTCTCTGCCACTCCAGACTTCCTCATGCAATTTTGAATTTTGTTTTGACCATTTGCATTTTTAATGTGGCAGAAGTTTTACGCCGGATGCCCTTCCTGTCGCAACCCTCTGCATTTATCCGGGCTTGGGACCGGCATAAGGGGGAGAGACACTGGTTTGTGCCCCCCCCCCCCCCCCCCGCCTCATGGCTGCATTATGCAAACACTGAGTACACACAATCTAGAGAGAAAATATAGAGAGGTGGAGGTATGCCCTGGAAAGGAGAG
>CM045742.1:45552500-45562500 GCA_024760905.1 Plotosus lineatus
ATGCAAAAAGGGCAGCATCAGGGTAAAACCCCCGAGTGGTAAAATTGTTGAGTATATGGGTGGCACAGTGGTGTAGTGGTTAACCAGCCCATATCACAGCAACACAACCGGGCTTGGATTCTGTGTGCATTTTCTCCATGTGTGGGTTTCATTCCGTCCCCCGCCCCCGTCCCCCCCCTCTGCCCCCCCCCCCCCCACACACACACACACACACACACACAGTCCAATGACATGGACATTAGGCTAATTGGCTTTTCCAAATTGCTCCTATGTGTGAATTCCCTGTGATAGTGTGGTGAGCTGTTCAGGGTGTATCTACCTTTGCCCAGTATTGGCTGACATAGGCTCCAGTCTTCCAGTGACCTTAATAGGATTCAGCAGTTCAGCAAGGAACCGAGTGAGTGTTGAGTAATTAATGCTGCACACCGATCACTTTCACTGGTTTTCACTGGTCACACTTTTGAGTGAAAACCAAAGTCCGACTGCCATTCGTTCATTTTTGAAGCCACTTAATCCTCACTGGGGCCGCAGGGTGAAGGCGAGGTACACTTTGAATAGATCATAGGGACCACTGCAGGGCCAACACACGTAGAACCATTAACACTCATTCGCACTTGGGGCAATTTGGAACAGCCAGTTAGTCTACTGCGCATGCTTTTCCATGGTGGGAAGAAACCCGAGTACTCGGAGGAAACCTCACTAAAATACCTGAGTCAGGGAATCAAACCCATGACCTGCTGGGAGCCAGACGTGTTGAAAAGGTAGCGAGCTGGCTGAAATGATGCAGAGGAGGAAGGTGGACATACTGTGTGTTGAGGAGACCAGGTGGAAAGGGAGCAAGGCTAGAAGTTTAGGATCAGGTTTAAACTGTTCCATCACGGTGTGGATGGGAAGAGAAATGGAGTCGGAGTCATCTTGAAGGAGGAGTTTGTCAGGAATGTTCTAGAAGTATTCCAGTATAGAGTCAATGAGGTCACAAATGAGTGATATTAGTCACTGAAATAGCACGGCCGCTCGAGGGTTAATCACATTATTACACTGAGCGTTAGGAGCCTTGCGAAATGCATTCTATTATAAGCACAGGAATTATTTATATATTTACTTAGACAGCAAAAACGGTGTTGTTCCTGGCAGCGTATGACTTATACTGTTTTTGCTTGCCCATGTGCTTTCTGTTGACTGTGCACATAACTAGTCACATGGCACAGATAAGAGCGGCGACTTCCGAGAAATCTCAGAATGGGTTCCTGAGTGCTGGGTGGAAGACGAGGGGCTGCGGCCTCGACTGACCCTCCTCACTTCACTGTGTGTACCATCAATCATGGATCGTTCCGACAGCGAGATGGTGGTCCACCTTTTTTGGGGGTATATGTGTTCGGATCAGTACACCGCAGCCCTAACCACAGGGGCCACCGCTAGGATAGTCACGGACGTTCTGGAATTGGAACACAACTTCACTTAGCGGTAAAGCGATGTGTGTTCAGCAGCAAACATTTACCAAATCAAGTATAAACATCACGTACAATTTTCAATACCTTTAATCAGGCCTCACATGGAATGGATCTGAGCGAAGTTCGGTCCTGTGTGGTTAGAAACTGAAATACCAAACAAACAAACAAACAAACAAACAAAAAACAATAGCAGTGTGACCAAACTGAGAGAGCAGCAGGTGAACCACACAGTGTTGAATCATCACATTTAAAATTCATCGTCTATAATTTTACCCTGATTGATTACAGATGGATCTCCTGCCAGGATGTAAATAGCTTCATACTTATTCTCATGTGCTGTAAACAAACAAAATACACAACAATAAACACTGGATTCATAAACATCTGGTCCAATAAACAGTTAAACTCCATCACCGAGGAAATCGAACTCGCCCAGATTATCCCGATACCCGAGAACAACCATCGAGTCCGACATTAAGTCCGTGTCACACTCCGGGCTCTGCTTCGGGCATTGGGGAGGCCACTAGGTGTTCTGAAGCCTGGTTCAACCGATTGGTTCTCCAGTACAAGACCAGTTGCAGGCCTGCACCAGAGTTCCTCGGCTGTGTCTGCAGGTTAACCTGAAGAATTTGTTCTTGACCAGCCTCACACCGGAGGGTCCGTTTGTTGTCACTGCTGTCAGGAAACCCAAGTTGACAGCCTAAAGCCTTGTGTCTCACCCTCACACCTTCCATTTCCTGAAGCTCAGCGAGATCTGCTACCTCCGTGCCATGAGCTGAAATCTTTAGGAGTGCAACGCTGATGATATCTAGTCCAGCCTTGTCATGACCGATGAGGTCATAGGGGTGACATGATGGATATTGGGTGACTCGGCGTTTTCCATTGTCCTCAGTCCTCAGGGATTATGTTTAGAGCGCGGCGCTGAGTCCTGTCCAGACGTTGATGTGATCTAAGTAGGCCTTTCTCTGTCTAGCTTTACCTCTTCTGCCATCAACCGCTCCTTGTAGGATGATGACGATGATGATGATGATGATGATGATGATGATGATGTCAACAATCAATGTTTGAGCAGTTTCTTGGTGCATTTGGACCACTGAAGCAATTGCATTAGGACAGTGTTGAAATTTACCTGCCATGAGCCCATGTGTCCGGGTCACTGGTTTCATCAGCTTTCCATTTCAATAATAAAATAAACACACAGCAGAAGGAGGTGTCAGTTTGTCCTTGTTTCTTTAACGCACAAAAAATTCCCTGAGTGAATGGGGTGCTGAAGTGTATTTTTCCGAATACGTTTTTCAGGAGGGTACTGGGCCCCGGGGCCATTTACATTGCCCCATAACCTGGACTCCCCTTGGAGATTTTCCCGCTGGAGCAGTCAAGTGACGAGACCCTGAGCCGCTTCTGTAGTGAGAGAAAATCCTGGTGATACCAGCTGGTATAAGGGGCAGCCGTGGCCTGGTGGTAAGGTGCTGGATCACTGATCCCAAGGTTGGGGGTTCAAGCCCCACTTTCAGCGGCGTACACTATCTGGGTTATCAAAGGCCGGCCGGACGTTCATGTAAAAGAACCATTTCCGACTTTCAACAAGAGGAGCTGCACAGCCGTCAGCAAGTTTCTGGCCTGGCAAGCCATCCAGGGTGTACTCTGGCCTTACCCAGAGTCAGATGAGATGGACACCATCCTCCTCGTGACCCTAATTCTCAGAAAATGAATGAACGGATCAGCTGATACAGTGATGAGCACTAAAGGGAGAACATTCTGGGTTCGAGCTTCATGGCTAACTTGAGCTTTTCTGTGTGGAGCTTGCTTGTTCGTCCCATGACTTTATGGGTTTTGAATTGAGACACCTTACAGTGGTTGGAGAAGCTCATTGGTGTTGGTATCCAAGACAAATGGGTTGGTCCAGTTCTGTGTCATGGTGGCGTGTATTATTGAATATTTTGACAGCTGTCTGGTCAGTTGCGTTGAACTTACACGAAGGATTAAATTTAAACAGGCAGGGTCTCGGTTTAGATTCTGGTGATTCTGATAGCATTTAAAAATTGGGCTTTTTCATTCTGTTTGGGTTACAGAAGGTCGTCAGGTCATATGGATTGTTTGTGTATTTGAAAGGAAACCAGTATCCAGACAGTGAGAGCAGCACGGCGCAAACTGTGGGTGGAGTCTCATGCTGAACTTAATACAAACAGTAAACTGCATCAAGAGGACGTCAGTCACCTGCGTCCCGTCTCACGGTATAAAACCCGTCGTACTCACCAGGAGGCGTAACGTCTCCTATGGATTCATAGACATGATCCGTGTTCCTGTCTTTCAGGGCTGAGAAATCAACAATCAGAACAGAGACGGTTCAGTTACACGCAATTATTTACTGCAGTCCGTTAGAATTAGAAATGTGTTTCATGGAGATCTCACTTTTCTTTCCGAAGAAACGTCTCCACAGCAGCAGAGCGACACACACACTGAGAACAGAGACTCCACCCAGCACAGAGACAACGACCCCGATAACCCCGGGACCACCTGAGGTCATAAAGAGCATCACACAGAGAAAACGATCACAGACAGTAAACTCCGAGCTGCCGTGCCTCTCTGCTGGAACACAAAGCGCTTACAAGCAAAGAATGAACATGAAGCCGCTGTGACCTTTGACCTTCAGTTCTACCCTGTGTGTGAAATCACTCGCTACATCATGGCGTGCACTGTATGATGAGGTCACTATTCTGTAGTGGTGAATGTATAGTGAGAACTGTACACTATGCATGGTGCACATAATGTATCCCATAATGCATTGTGAAAAGAGCAGTACATCTGATGATCACTAACAGAGCGATATGCACTGAACTCTTCCTAATGACACAAATAGCTAAAGTCCGTTGGGCTTTTTACACCCGAGCCATAGCGGCTCTTCAGACCGGAGCTTATCCCTGGTTTCCGTAGCGTGGAGCGACCAGGGGTTCAACTCGTCCTGGATGGGACGCTGGTCCATCACAGGGTACCTTCCCAGTATATTTTACTGGTGCCATTTATACTGCTGGGTGAACAGAGGCACACTTGTGGTTCAGATCTTGCCCAGGGGTTTGAGCACAGTGGGGGTCTAACTGGAATTCAAACACACAACCTCCTGATCATGAGCGCAGCACCCTGACCACCACACCACCGGCCCCACCCATATGACAGAAAGCATGAAACAAATTCAGGAGTCCAGGTTGATGCTGCAGCCATCTGTGACCGGGAGTCAGTGGGAGCTAACTGGCTGGGTTCTCACAGGAGGGAGGGATGGTATATGTTCAGCTCCCTGTCACTCACAGCGATAACCAAACAATCATGGGTGTCTGTGAGCTCATCCGTACGAGGAGACGGATATTGCTTTCCCTCCGAGTGTGTTAGGCTGCCTCGAAATGCACATGCACAGCAGTTTGGAAAGAGTCGGCCAGCAGCTTCGATGTCACGGAGGCGTCCCTCTGGATGATGGAGGTCATGTGATCGAGAAGGTTATGCTTGATGGGTGGGAATTGGATATGAATTAATTCAGAGTAGAAAATGGGGAGGGGAATAATAAAGAGTTCTGGAGTAAAAATAAAGAAGACATAAAGACATTAAAGTTACAACGCAGTGAAGGAAAATGGACCCAAACTCTCAGGTCCGGTTTAACACAGCACCGATGGTTCTTATTGGATCCACAAACTCAGTTGAAAGCATTATGTAATCAAAAGCACTGGAGACCAGTGTCCAAAAAATGTTCTATTACTTTCCTTTTAAGCTCAGCGTCTGATGTCCCCTGCGCGTGTACAGAGGGACGAATGGAGAGACGGACAGCATGGGCGTGTCTTTCATCACCGCTGTCACTGATGCACAATACGATGCTCATCGTTCATTCATTCAGTTTCTGAACCACTTAATTTGGGTTGCGAGGAGGTTGGTGCCCGTCTCGGCCTACTCCGGGCGACGGCGGAGTTACACCCCAGACAGCTCGCCAGGCCATCGCAGGAGCATGGTAATAGTTGAGAAAAGTAAATATTGAACATATCTTTAGTAAAAAAACAGAATACAGTATAGATGCAGTTAGCGATTTTGGGGTCCAAGCCAGAGGAGCTAATCCCCTGGCGGTCTTTCAGTGGAACGATTGTTTACTCCACGGTTTGTGTTGATGTGTCTGGAGGTGCAGAAACACCTGAGAATCAAAGGCATTACATCACCCATGCAGATTACAGACTCACAGCTCTGAGGTTCTTCGACACTCTGAGGTTCCTTCAAATTTCACATGGCAGAAGAAAATGTGCTTCAGTCTACGTTCGAGGTCACAAGCAGGTGTTCGGGAACTCGGTGTATTCTTAATGGAATTCTTTCTATTATGGAAGATCCTGTTATGAAGGTCAAAGGATTCCTGAATTATAATTGCATAACAATTAGGAAATGTTGCATTATTCGCCGATTTTTGTTGATGCCGCAGCTTTTTCTTGATCCTTCAGATGAAGTTTGAAAAGATTAAGTCGGTTTTGGGATGGGGTGGAGCAGTGCTTATATCTGCCTCACAGCAACAAGGTCCTGGGATCGAGTCTCAGTCGGGGGTTTCTGTGGATGGCCTGGCGAGCTGTCCAGGGTGTACCCTGCCCTTGCCCAGAGTCGGACGCTAGCCGCCCCGCCACTCTAATTAGGATTACGTGTTTCAGAAAATGAATGAATGGAATTTTGTGATGATCGGCCAGCAATTCAGAATGAAATGCAAATGAAACGGAAAAAATTGCACCATGTTGCCATGACAACCACCAAATAATTATGTCATATTATTTGATGGTCTTTAGTGTAGCAACTTTTTGAGCATTGTAATCTTCAATAAAGCTTTAAAGCTCTTGTGGAATTTGTGATTTTTAACTAACTGCTTTCAGATTTGAAACAAAGTGCAGCACGAGAGACTCCATGATGAATGTTACAGCGGCCAACGATGGATGATTTAATTTTTAAAAGTCAAGCTCATTATTTTGTGTGTATATATATATATATATATATATATACAAAAATAAAGGACAGGACAAAGACTTTCTATTGAAACTCCATTTATCACTACAGATCTGTTTCGAGAGGTGGTGAAACCATCCTCTCTCTTCAGGTGATTATAGAAGAATGATTATCTTCTATAATCACCTGAAGAGAGAGGATGGTTTCACCAGCCCTCGAAACAGATCTGTAGTGATAAATGGAGTTTCAATAGAAAGTCTTTGTCCTGTCCTTTATTTTTGTTTATTTGCTCTACCAAAAAGTATTGAGCACTCTCCTACGGAAGGATCTACTCAGAAAATCATATATATATATATATATATATATATATATATATATATATATATATATATATATATATATACACACACACACACACACACCCCAGCCGACTCGGGGCGAGGGCAGACTACACCCTGGACAGATCCCCATCGTGGGGAAGAAGCCCACTTACTGTTATGCAGCTTCTCTTTACCAAAGTCAGCAATGGTTCTTTTGCATGAACCTCCACCACAGGCAGTGAGACACACGGCTGGCCTCTCATAACCCAGTTAGTGCACTGGGGGGACAGTGATAACCTGTTGAGAGTTGTCTAGTTCTTTCTCTCGCTGGTTGTGAGCGAGTTCTAATCATCTCGTGGATCAGTCGTTCTGTCAGCCAGAGCTCTGGGGTGGCTTGCAATAAAGGGTCACATTTTCTATTCACAAGCTCACCGAAGCTTTTTATGGGTGGGGGTCATAAAACTATACAACTCTTGTATGGCCCAAGGTATGAGACCAGTCCTGCCCAAGGTATGAGACCAGTCCTGCCCAAGGTATGACTCCTGAGCTCTAAAGACAAAAGAGCAGCTGGATAAACAGAACACAAAGTAGATGCAAGGAGCTGATTACAAGAACTAACAGTTCTGGACCATTTGGTGAGCGTTTCTCACGGGAAGAGAAACAACATCTTGGTTACAATACTTATAAGAACACTTTTATGCTTTTCCACAGGGAAACAAATATAAATACATCGTTAAAGGAGCTCAAACACAAAAATAGAAATTACTGCAACTCTGAAAATCTCTTTCACTGCACCTCACCACCAGGCCACCACTGCCCTGAACTGAAAGCAAAAAGACGCAGAATTGTTCTTTGCAAGTTTCAGAACAGTTTACGTGGTTGGAGCGTTTTAAAAATGGAGACTTTAAGCGACGCCGGCTTCCTATGGCGTTACGTCCTTCTAGTGTTCCTCAAATTTTATGAGTTTTGAGAACTTTAGGAAACCAAGGAAAAACACAATGGGGGTTAAACGCTGACTAGCACTGGTGGACTTGGGCTGTAACACACCACAACCCATCATAACCTGATCAGGGTGTGATTGTGGGTGACGTTGATGAAGGAATATTCATGAATATCCGCTAGATTCCGCTATTAAAAATTCAAAGCAGGACAGTATGGGATAAGGCGTCGGTCCGCACTCCACCCATCCACCAACCGTGAGAAACAACTGCGGGGTTTTCAAGTAGTAAAGGAGACGTTTGTGCTCGATGTGAAAGTGAAAGATCTCTGCATGTTTCCTGGCGTGTGTAACGAGTCCCAGGTCACTGAACCACACCCGTAGTGCTCGCGTAGTGTTAGCGTCAGAACCTAAACTCCATTACCTTCCCGAGAGACTCCGCTGATGGATGTGCTTGTCGTTTGAGTTATCTTCGTGAGGTCCTTCGCTTGAGTTTCTGTCAAAGCAGGAATATAAATGAACATAAATACATCGTAGGAGATGAGCAGGTGTTTATGTAAACAGATGTTGATTTGTGCTCCTGATCAGGACCGGAATATCACAAAACGTCCCAGACAAGCAGGAAGACAAACACATTCACACTCACATTCACATCTGGGACAATTTGAAGTAACCTGCTGGCCCAATGTTGCTGCCTATGGACTGTGGGAGGAAACTAGAATAGCTGGAGGAAACCCCGATATGTATGGAGATGCAAATCATGCAAATTCTACAAAAAAAGAGGCCAATCAGCTGCGAGGTTTGAACTGAAAACACTGGAGCGGTGAGGTCACCATATTAAGCGCTTTACCGTCGTCCCACACATCATCATGTTCATTTACTGTAAATGAAATAACAGAGGGCGACAGGGTGGCGTAGCGGTTAGTACGTCCGCCTCATGTTAACCGCTACGCCACCCTGCCGCCGTTATGAAGAATAAGTGAGAATTTGTTGTCACGTGTAGACCACAGTCAGGACTGATGGGGATTTCTCTTGGCAGGCTCCCAGGTCAGCTTTCTTCTGGTCTTTTATCGAATTTGAAGGGATAGTGTACGCTTGAACTGTTGGCACATCTCAGTTCCTCTCACCAAGCCTCCGATGGTTCAGGGTGCCAGACGTCTGACCTGGGTTTACTTCTCATCACAGTTCCTGCACTTACCTGCTGACTTGTTCTGCTTGAAGTTGATTTTCTGGGTTTATTAGTTTGTTTCACTGATGATCTTTTATGTATTTTTCTATTTAAGTGAGTCTGACAGGACCTTGAACGCTCATCCTGATGGTTACCAGAACATTGGTCCATGTTCTGGTGATTCAGATCTGAACCAGACCCTGAACGGCTCGAGTTTCTGGTCTTCTGCCTTAAAAATCCTGTTTAAGTTGAGTATGGGTTTAATGTTGTTGTTGTTGTTGTTGTTGTGGGTTATTATTATTATTATTATTATTATTATTATTATTATTATTATTATTCATTCATTTTCTCTAACTACGTAATCCTAATTAGGGTCACAGGGAGGCTGATGCCCAACCCAGCTGACTCCGGGCGAGTGCAGAGTACACCCTGGAGGGCTTGCCATGGCGAGTGGGGCTTGATCCCCTGACCTTAGGATCAGCAGCAGCTTACCACCAGGCCACCACTGCCCTATTATTATCATCATCATCATCATCATCATCATCATCATCATCATCATTATTATTATTATTATTATTATTATTATTAAAGTTTGTTCCAGTGCCTCTGGCCCCACCCTGTTGACTTCCTCACACAGAAATGAAAGCAGTGCAGCATGTTTTCTTGCAGGTGTGTGATTGTGTGTGTGTGTGTGTGTGTGTGTGTGTGTGTGTGTGTGTGTGTGTGTGTGTGTGTGTGTGTGTGTGTGTGTGTGTGTGTGTGTGTGTGTGTGTGTGTGTGTGTGTGTGTGTGTGTGTGTGTCGATAAATACAATGCTTTAGAATTTGCCCCTTTCCTTTGTATTCATTAGTGAATAAAATCACCGGATAACTTTTCATTTCTTTTTTCTAAATGGAGATTTTTCATTTCAAAGATGTTGTGCTAATTTGGATTCATAAATCCAGGAAAAGCTGTAATGACCGGCTCTGATCCGAGGCTTGGCAATGAAAAGGGGGCGTGTTCCTGGCGGTAGGACAATATTATTAATCACATAAACTAATAATTAATATTAATCAGAATAAATGTGTCCTCACACTTGGTACACAAATCCCAGCAGTGCTGGAGAGTCAGTCACTCCTCAGATTTTCCCAACAGGTGTCCAGGCCACGCAACGCAATGCCGCCCTGTGCAT
>CM045742.1:45567500-45570000 GCA_024760905.1 Plotosus lineatus
GTTCTTGAGGGACGCTTTAAGGTTATCTTTGAAGTGTTTCTTCTGTCCCCCAAATGAACGCCTTAACAACGCGTAACTGTTTTGGCAGTCGACTGTCTGTCATTCTGACAGCATGCCCTGCCCATCTGACCTGCGCTTGCTGTGGATGTGGAGGAGGGTGGTGAGCACCACTGCACGGTAGATCTTCAGCTTGGCGGTCAGGCTGAGTCCTCTCCGCTCCTACACATTCCCATGGAGTCTTCCAAAGGTAGAACTAGCCTTGGCAATGCTGTTGTTGACTTCTGCATCGATGTTCACCGCTCTCGAAAGTGTACTGCCCAGATTGGCGAAGCTGTCGACTGCCTGGAGTTCCTGTCCCTTCACTGTGATGTGTGGTTCCTGGTAGGGCTGTCCTGCTGCAGGCTGGTACATAACTTCAGTCTTTTGGGTGCTTATGGTGAGACCGAAGTTGTCACATGCTCTTGAGAAGCAGTCCATTTCGTGCTGCATCCTCTGCTCTGTGCCGGCGTTGAGGGCGCAGTCATCAGCGAACAAGAAGTCTCTGATGACCGTCTCCTTCACTTTGGTAACAGCCTGCAGGCGCCTGAGGTTGAACAGTCCACCGTCAGTCCTGCACCTGACATGCATCCCATCCTGGCAATTACAGAAAGCATCTGTTTATGACTATCACAATAGGTGCATTCTGATTGGTTGTCATGTGGTCAATAAGTTGCATGTCTATGACCAGTTGCATCCGATTAGCGACTTCACTGTTAGCGAGCTGCAGTGTGTGCCGCGATATGAAAGTCCATCCTGTGCAGAATAACTGTGTGTTTATTGCACGGTTTGGTGCAGAAGAATGAACAGTTCTGTGTGTTGATTCCTCATTCAATCAGGCGGACGGTGTGAGGAGAAGCTTCAGAATTACGCTGGTAAACTTGCACTTTTTAAGAAAAAAATCTTTCATAACTTGAGACGGGGGCCATGGCGGCTTCTTGCTCAGAATGTCGGCTATACAGTTAGAAGGTCTTGGGTTTGGATCCATTGCCCCGGCAGCGTATGCAGAGTTTTCAGGCTCTCTCTGGGCTTGCACAGTTTCCTCTGGGTACCCCAGTTTCTTCCCTCACTACAAAGACCTACATATCAGGCAACCTGGTTGTTTCACATTCCCCTCAGTGTGGGTGTAAATTTTGAAAGGCTGTGTGTGTGCTGTTTACGTAGATTTTTTAAAGAACTCAATCACATGTCTCACATCTGTATTTCTATTGGATGATGATGAATGGATTTTGTTTACATACCAGCGGCTAGACACAGTCCTATCCTTTAGAAACCCCACACGCAGTGGTGACTCCGTGCATAAGGCTCTGAAATACTGATCGGAAGGTCAAGGGTTCAAGTCCCGGTACCACCCAGAGGTGCCATTCTTGGGAAGTTGAGCAAGGCCCTTGACCCTCAGATGTGTAAAATTGATAAACGCAAACGATCAAATCCCATTAATGTAAATCATCACATCTACATTTACACATGTTACTGAATGAGTCTCCGAGGACCGTCTACTGTACGTGTCTCTGTGAAAGAGTGGTTGCTATAGAAACCGTAGCGTATTAGAAGAGGTGAGTGTAGAGCTGGATATAAAGTGTATTGTGGTTTTACTCACCACTGCGAGCCGCGTGCATGGAGGTACAGAGCAGGAGACACAGTACAGACACAACCATCATCGTCTACTCTCTTCAACTTACTGAAGGAAGAACGTGGTTCCTAACTTCCAACAGGACGTGACATCACACACACACACACACACACACACACACACACACACACACACACACACTGTTGTGCTGTATTGAAAGTAAAACATGCTGCTGTCTCTTCTGTACAAAGTTTCCTCTGACTCACTTCTGTTGGGAAAGTTTTGCTTGATTCAGTATAAAATCACAATCCAGGAAGTCCCTCGTGTTTGAGTTTAAAATTGTTTTATATAATTATACAGTATTATTGATTATATTATTGTGGTATTGTATTATTAAATGGTTTCCGGAACCTTTAGGAATTTGGGTCGGTTCAATGGTGTACTGTTTAGCATATTCACCTCACGACAAGCAGGTCCTGGTTTTAAATTCCAGGGCTCGTCTGGGTTCTGTGTGGAGTTTCCATGTACTTCCATGTACTGGTTTCCTCCGAGTACTTCGGTTTTCTCCCAAACTCCAAAAACATGCACAGTCAGCTAATTCTCTGTTCCAAATCATCCTGAGATATGAGTATCAGTGTCTTCTTCTTTTCCTTTCGGCTTTTCCATTCAGGGGTCACGACAGCGAATCATCTGCCTCCATCCCACCCTATCCTCTGCATTTTCTTCTCTTACCCAACTGCCTTCATGTCCTCCTTCACCACGTCCATGAATCGTCTCTTTGGTCTTCCTCTGGGCCTTCTGCCTGGTAGTTTCAACCTCAACATCCTACTACCAATATACTCACTATCCCTCCTCTGTACATGTCCAAACCATCTCAATCTAGCCTCTCTG
>CM045742.1:45575000-45577500 GCA_024760905.1 Plotosus lineatus
CGGGTTTTATTAGCCTGTGGGACTCCTGAGGCAGCAAACGGGTACCGGCAAGCCAAACGTTCTGCAGCCGAGGCTGTCGCAGATGCAAAATCTTGGGCGTGGGAGGAGTTCGGTGACAAAGAGCGGTCCACTGGTTCTCCAGGTTGAGGGTTGGGCACAGGGCTAACAACCCTGTCCCTTATAAATTGTTTGTTACAGAAACCTACACTAGAGTATATTATTAGAAACTGTTTTTTTTTTTTTTTTTTTTAAGGAGCATTTGTGACAAGTTGGGTTCTATCACAATTTCAAAGATAAATTCACTTATCTGCTCAACTATAAGTCATAATCCCCTGGCAGGGCAGTCAGCGCTAACTGCTTCTGATTGATCACTCCCACAGTACTGTCGAGACCATGAGCCTAGAATGGTCTTGCTCTAATGAGGACACTCTGAGCTGTGAAAGATTTCAGTGTGTTGTGTCTCATAGTTTGTCGGCGAGTCGTCGCTTGGTGTGGCTCCAACATTCTGTATTGTGGAATACTCTGGCACCACCTAGAGGAGAGGGCAGACTAAACATTACTGTCACATCACATCTGCTGTCACTACGGTTACTAAAACAGCAACTACTGCGCTGTGACAATCCATTGGGTACAGCTCAGGATTACTGACCACAAGGTCAGGGGTTCAAACCCCAGTCCCACCAATCTGATTAACCTTAACCCACCGATCCCTGAACCTCCATCTGCTCAGTTGTGCGAATGAACTGAAATGAGGTCTGGATAAGAGTGTCTGCCGTATTAATCCATACCATAATGTACATGTATCACTACGGTTACTATAGCTACTCACTCACATGTTAAAGTGCTTATTGTTATTGGGGTCACGGGGAGGCTGAAGCTCATCTCAGCAAACAGCGAGTAAAGGCAGCCAATCACAGGGCAAGAAACATAACCATTCACATTCACATCAATTTGGAAAAATTGGAACAGCTGATTGATCTAATGCCTATGTTTCTGGAATGTAGAAAGAAACTGGAGTACCAGGAGGAAACCCACACACGCAGAGGAAGAGCATGCAAACTCCACCCTGAAACACCACCACCAAACTCGGCATTTGAACTCGGTACCTTCTTGCTGTAAGGCAAACATTTTAACCACAGCACCATCGTGTTCACCACAACACCAACCTGTTAACCACAGCACTATTGTGTTCATCACAGCACCACCGTGTTCACCACAACACCACCCTGTTAACTACAGCACCACCATGTTCACCACAACACCAACCTGTTAACCACAGCACTATTGTGTTCATCACAGCACCACCGTGTTCACCACAACACCACCCTGTTAACTACAGCACCACCATGTTCACCACAACACCACCCTGTTAACCACAACACCACCCTGTTAACTACAGCATCACCGTGTTCACCAGAGCACCACCGTGCCTCCTCTAAGTAAAATACGTTGTAGTTGCTGTGTGGCAGTGGTGACTTTGTGGTTACTGATCTTAAGGTCAGCAGTTCAATCCCTACTATCACCACTGTTGGGCCCTTGAGTATGGCCCTTAATGTGCACATTGTATAAACACAGTAATTGTAAGTTTCTCTGGATAAAACTGTCCCGTTAATGTGGTTCATACTGCAGTTCTTGACTATCGCTAAAACCCACCTCCGAACCAAAGGACTGGTTCCTGACCCATCTTTAATAAAACTCGCCCCAATTTGTTAAAATTAGAAAAACATTTCTCTCGCTAATGCATGTCGATGAGTCATCACTGATGCTCTGGGCCAACGTGGGAGGAACATCACCCTACTGTGAGTTCTGAAGGGCTCGTCCACCAGCATGGTGTTCTCAGCTAAATCAACACCAAACGTCCCCTCAACTTCCTGGGAGAGCGAAGAGACATCCTCCATGACTGCGAGCAGCAGAGTCCTGGTTCTGTAGATCATTCTATCAATCATACATCTATCATCATCTGGGACAAGGTTAGTTTTCATCGCACCAACCAGATAACAGCATGGTCCATGTCTGTCTGCCACCCTACTCCTCTTCCTAAAGCCCAAAGATCTCATCATGGTGTTGGAAGGTCTATGATCCTCAACATTACAGAAGAGAGAACCTTTTCACGACGATGGATCTGGCCTGTGATGATGCCGGAGTATTCTTCCTACGTTCTCTGGTGAGGTACAATATTGTCTGTGATGTTAACGAGGTCCTGTGGCCCGAGTCAGCCCGAGGACGTGATTGCTGCCCCATGATTGTAGTCTTGTGTCCTTTTACAACCTACAGTCACTGGCCTCCTCCCTTCCAGTGTACACTGCAATGTACAAGAACATTTTCATTCCTTTCAAATTCATCATTCTGCTTCTTTGGGGGTTGCGGGGCAACAGGGAGGGCAACAGGGTGCACAAAATTCTTTACATTAGGCCAACAGTGTACCTGGAGCTCACGTTTCCAAATACATAAAACAGTCCTGTAATAAAAGGGTTGTTTTTTTAATCCCAGCCTAAACATT
>CM045742.1:45587500-45600000 GCA_024760905.1 Plotosus lineatus
TTTGAACATATAAACTTACAAATATACTGAAATATACTTCAAGCAGCCTTATCTTACCTTTATTAAACAGATATAAACAGCTTTAGATCATGTGATCTGACTATCATCATGAGCAATAAACTAGAACATGAAAATTTACAGACACACAAAATGTCTCAAATGGATAATAAATACAGGTGGAATTCTGTGGAAGAACAGTGATGACGTTTTCAATATAAATATATTAATATATATGTGGCAGCAGCTATGGACAGAGAGCAGGAAGGTTGAACCACCACGTGGCACATGTCTCATATACTATATATATATAAAATGTTTTATGGGCAATTTATTTATATATCTTTTGCATGTGAGAGGAGTGGGGGGTTAGCAGAGGGGGTGGGCAGAAAGAGAGAGAGACATTGAAAGAGACAGAGAGGGGAAAGAAAGACAGAGAGGGGGAGAGACAGAAAGAGAGCCAGCGAATGGGGAGAAAGAGAGAGCGAGAGAGAGCGAGAGAGAGAGAGAGAGAGAGAGAGAGAGAGAGAGAGAGAGAGAGAGAGAGAGAATGGGGGAGAGAGAGAGAGAGAGAGAGAGAGAGAGAGAGAGAGAGAGAATAGAGAGAGAATGAGAGAAAGGAAGAGAGAGAGAGAGAGAATGGGGGAGAGAGAGAGAGACAGGGAGAGAGAGAGTAGAGTAAGTGCTGAGTATGATAAAGTTATTATTAAAGATTGAACAAAGTGAAAGTCGGAGCGATTGTGTGTTCTCTAGGTGATTACTTGGGTTTCCTCCAGGTCCTCTGGTTTCCTTCCACACTTCACCTCCATACACGAGCACATTAGGCTTACTGGTTGTTCCAAACTGCTTCTAGGTGTGAGTGTGTGATTGTTGTGTGTTTGTCAGCCAGCTTTTCAGGGTTTATCCTACTTTTGCCCAGAGTTGGCTGCGATAGGTGCCAGCCTCACTGTGTCCCTAATAGAATTAAGCCATTTGGCAAATGACTGAGTGAGTGTTGAGTCTTTAATTAAAGGTTGACAAGCACCAGTTTAGTTTATTTTTAATCGTACTCGGCTGTAACTCATTGTGCGCGAGTTCTTCACAGGTTACCGTCTCAGGGGTTACTGTTCCCCATTTATACTGCAGGGAGCGCAGCTGCACACTTGAGGTTGAGATTTTTCCCAGGGTTCTTAGCACCAGGGACGATTCAAATTCACAATGTCTCAACCATGAACCCAGCACCACGACTGTCATTATTCTGCATATCTGACCACTAGGGGAGCTGCTGCTGTTCTGGGCTTTATTCTCCTGTTTTCCCCACATGTGTATCTCCAGGCTAGGGCAGTGGTGGCCTGGAGGTAAACGGCACCGTATCGCCGATCCTAAGGTTGAGGGTTCGAGTCCCACTTTCCACAAGGTTGTCACTGCCCCCCCCCCCCTTCCCAGTGCAGCTAACTGGGTTATCAAAGGCGGGCCATGTCTGTCACTGTCTATGGTGAGAGGTTGATGTAAAAGAACCATCGCTGACTTTCGTAAAGAGGAGCTGCAAAGCCGTCAGCGTGTTTCTGTCCCTCGCTAAAGGGTTGTGACAGGAAGGGCATCGATCTAAAAACCTATGAACCAAATCAAACATGTGAATCAGATGATTGGCTGTGGCGACCCTTGAGAAAGGGAAAAAGCCGAAAGGAAAAGAAGAAGTCTATCTCCAGGCTGACAGGCGTGGCCTTGCCTCCTCCCCTGCTCCCAATTAACTCTAAACTCCTGTAGGTCATCTATACTCCGGTCGATCCTCCAGCAGACCCGCTTCTCCTCACTGTTGGTTCATTGATGTTGTCACTGTCTCTGATTCTGTCTGCACCAGCATCAGCAAGTTCCACCTGCTAGCCACCAGCGTTTAGACCTTTTTCTGATTACTTATTTGCTGTTGACCTGAGAGCTTCAAATCTTCTTCTTCTTCTTCTTCTTCTTTTCCTTTCGGCTGTTCCCTTCAGGGGTCGCCACAGCGAATCATCTGCCTCCATCTCACCCTGTCCTCTGCATCTTCTACTCTTACTCTAACTACCTTCATGTCCTCCTTCATCACATCCATAAATCTTCTCTTTGGTCTTCCTCTAGGCCTTCTGCCTGGTAGTTCCAGCCTCAGGATCCTACTACCAATATAGACTATGTGAACACTAGGCCTGAGAGCTCCAGATAAAGATCTCAATTTCTTCACCTAAATTCAGCCTCAGTTGGCCTGTATTTGTGTTTAATCCAGTTTGTCTGCCTCATGACACTTACCACGACACCACCAGCTTCATGAACACGAGATTTAACCGAGTACTGGTATAGTTCCCAGACCCCACCATGGGGCAGTTCTTTGGGCTGACTGGTTATTTTAGGTATTTTGTATGTAAATTTATTTTTGTCAAGAGCCTGCTGATGCACTGCAAGGCATGTCATGTAAACTTAATTGCTTGGATTTTTTTTGGTGGGGAGCATCTTGAAGAACAATCTGATAATTAAGGAAGAGGTCACGGCGGGACTCCATGGTGGGATTCTGTGTTTCTCTGTGTTTTGATTATTACGTTCTCCAGTAACACCTGTGTAAAGGTTTGTGAATGCATGGATCACTTGTTTGCAATATCTGGCATTACAGCCATAAAAACTCCAGGTAGGTTCACAAGAACATGGTGACGTGTCAGCTGTGTACAGATGTGCATGTGAGTGTTTGCTGAGTTAAAGTCACTGAAAAGCATAGAAACCAATGGGGGGAATAAATCCACCCCAGACTGTCCACAAGCCTGTGTCCTGCCTCCAGATGTCTCCAAACTGAGGAGTGTTACAGCATAAAACCCGTCGTACTCACCCGCAGGCGTAACGTCTCCTACAGATTCATAGACATGATCCGTGTTCTTGTCCTTCAGGACTGAGAAATCAACAGTCAGAACAAAAAGGGTTCAGTTAAACGGAATTATTTACTGTAGTCCGATAGAATTAGAAATGTGTTTAATGGAGATCTCACTTCTCTTTCTGAAGAAACATCTCCACAGCAGCAGAGCTGCACACACGCTGAGAACAGAGGCTCCGCCCAGCACAGAGACAACAACACCAATAACCCTGGGACCAGCTGAGGTCAGAAAGAGCATCACACATCCGAGGAGAAATTCATAGAAAACAAAAAAATAACATCACAGTGAAATCTATGTCTTTGAATGGTTCACCCACCGGACTCAACCACAGTCATGTCATCTGGAGTCTATCTTAGCCAAGTCTGTATAAAGCCGAGGGACACCCCAAAAAGTTTGTTACTACACCGCAGGCTGGGTTTATTGAGATGGGAATTTAAAAACATACCATTTATTTGCCTTGAAATCATCTAATTTTCCAGTGCCTTCTGTGGTTGTGTGGGTTTCTTCAGGGGACTCTGGTTTTCTTCCACAGTCCAAAAATCTGCACACTGATCACACACACTAAACTATGCACACTTACAACTAGGGGCATTTTAGAATGGATATTTTTCCCAGTGTGCAGGTTTTTGGACTGTGGAAGGAAGCCAGAGTCCTCTGAGGAAACCCATACAACCACAGAAGACATTGGAAAATTTGGTGATTTCAAGACAAATAAATGGTATGTTCTTAAATTACCATATCATTAAACCCAGCTGAGCAGCTTATTTTAGTAACTGAAGATAAAACTGAAGGCAGAAAGACACACAAGCCTGCAACAACTGAAGGTGACCACAGTAAAAGTCTGGAGTCTCTAACCAGGAAACTTGGAATCTGGTAAAGTCAATGGGCTCCAGAATTCAGGGGGTCACATAACGAAGGATTCAGATCTAATAACCTCAGGACGCAATGTGCTGGCCCGGTGGTAAGGTGCTGGCTTGTTGATCCCAAGGTCAAAGGTTGAGCCCTAATATCAACGGGTCATCACTGCTGTCCCCCCAGTGCACTAACTGGGTTATCAAATGCCAGCCATGTCTCTCACTATCTGTGGTGTGAGGTTCATGTAACAGAACCGTTGCTGATTTTTGTAAAGAGGAGCTGCATAGCCGTCAGCGTGTTTCTGCCCTGTGATGGCCTGGCGAGCCGTTCAGAGACAGGGGTCTCAGCTTACACGTGACCCTAATTAGGATTAAGCATCTTAGAGAATAAATTAATGAATAATTAATTCTTTCTGCTTGTATCTCTAGATAAGTTGTAGAGGAATTAAACTCATGAACTCAACCTAATAAACGGAGTCGTAGCCATCAAAACATGTTGCGTTTAATAAAGCCTTCTTCCTGTCAGAAATTAAAATCAGTAATAAATCCTCACACGGAGTGGCACGACTGTACTGCACCAAGTGATACATGAGTGAGGAAGTAAACCAGCTGATGCCTGTGTGATGTAATGTAAAGAGTATTGTGTGTATACACCTGGTTTTATTTTATTTAGAACTTCACTAGTTTATATCTGATTTGTTACTGTAATATTTGTGTGTTACAGGGTGTTAAGGTAAATATTTGTGTATGTACATATAAAAATAATGGAACAAAGTCACATGGTGTGACTCAGCGGTTTGAGTCTGTAATTTTCCATAGAGGACTGGAGTTGCACAATCCAGCAGAGGGGAGGAGCAACACAGACATGTTGGGACTTCTCTGGGCTTGCATGGGCTTGTTCAGGCTTGTACCAGTCTCTTCGTGGCTCTTCGGGTGGATCATTGATCAACTCATCTCAGGTGAACCATGGAACACGCTTCACCTAAGTTTCGTTGTTCGGGACTTCATCGACACAGTTCAGCATCCACGTCCACGCGAGGATGGTCATCAGTGGTTTTGTCCGACACGTGGGATAGCAAGCATTTTGTTATGGTCTGTGCTGGCTGATGAACTAACTCTGCCTTAACTCATTGCAGGCGCTGGTGAGGGGCGTGGCAGTTGCCGATAGAGGAGTTTCCAAGCTGAGTGCACCTGGTCCTAATCTGCAATCAGCTGCAGCCAGCAATAAAAGGGAGCTGCATGCTCCCCTCCGCTGTCAGAAGATTGGTTCCAGTGACTCTGTTCCTCGACGTTCTCTCTGATCCCTGGTTCGTGCTCCGTGCTCGACCAGTTTTCTCTATCTGTGTATTCTAGTGAATTTCAGTGCTTGATGTTAAATAAATCGTTGAACCCTCATTCAGTCTCCTGCATCCTTGGGTCCTCCGCAAACACTCCATCCACGACAGAATCTTCTGACCTGAACATGGACCCAGCGGAGACCGCTCAGCTCCGGCAGGCCTTATCCGACCAGGGAGCCCTGTTGGGACGACACGACTCCACCCTGCACCAAATCATGGATAATCTCCAGTGCATAACCACCAGCTTGGCGCAGCTCGGTGGAAGGATGGACACCGTCGCCACTTACCTCGCTGCCGCAACCCCGCCCCCTCACCCTTCACCCTCCGTTTCGGCAGCAGCACCAGCACCAGTGATACTCCCCACGCACCAAGAACCACTCATCCCCACGCCAGCCAGGTATTCAGGCGCGATCGACTCCTGCGCACAGTTCCTCCGCCAGTGCTCGCTCGTCTTCAGCCAGCAGCCGCTCACATACGCCACAGATCAAGCAAAAAACGCCTTCATCATGAGCTTACTTATGAAGCAAGCCTCGTCCTGGGCGCTGGCAGTCGCTACCCACACCCCAGAATTATGCTCCCAGGTAGAACGGTTCATGCAAGAAATGAAGAAGGTGTTCGATCATCCGGCGAAAGGGGAGGAGGCGAGCTCCCAGCCCCTACGAATCCGGCAAGGCGCACAGTCGGTGGCAGAGTACGCCATCTGATTCCAGATTCTCGCCATCGAGAGTGACTGGAACGACCCCGCGCTTCGGGGGGCCTTCCTGCAGGGGCTCAACGAACAACTGAAAGATAAGCTCGCGTCCCGAGACGGGACGACCACGCTGGAGGGATTAATCGCCTTGTCCACGAGACTGGACAACCGGCTGAGGGAGCGGGATAGATCACGGAAGTGGACCCCACCTCGAACCTCCTCGCCACTTCCCCCTCGGCGGGATAACGATGACCCAGAACCCATGCAGGTGAACTGCACCCGATTGATGGCTGAAGAGAGGCACCGGCAGCTGGCCGACAGCCTCTGCATCTATTGCGCCGAGAAGGGCCATTACCTTGCCCAGTGCCCCGCACGGCAGAGCCCGACAGCGGCAAGAGGATCCTCCACGACCACCGGAAAGCGTCTATGAGTTCAAGGTACACTACACTTCGCACAACAATCTCATCCTGTAGATGTATTCATTGACTCAGGCACTGATGCTAACTTTATCGATCCGGGGATGGTTGAGCTCCACACTCTCCCCGTGGAGGAACTCGATACCCCCAAGTAGGTGGTGGCCATAGATGGCCGATGCATCGCCCGCGTCACGCACAAGGCCAGGCCAGTGAAGCGCTGTCAGGCAACCAGGCACGTTGTCTGGCAACCACCAAGAATATCTGGAACTGTTTGTTCTCTCTGCTTCTCTCTCTCCCCTAGTGTTGGGATGGCCCTGGTTGCAAACCCACAATCCCCACATAGACTGGCGCACCCTCACTATACGTGGCTGGAGTGACTACTGTCTGCAGCACTGCATAATGGCGGCCGTCGCCTCCTAAGCTTCATGTACCCCGGTCGACCTTGAGGATCTGGACTTAGCCGGTGTGCCCGAAGAATATCATGACCTGCAAGAGGTTTTCAGCAAGGACCGGGCTCACTCCTTACCTCCTCATCGACCGTACTACTGTGCCATCAACCTACTCCCAGGTTCCACGCTCCCTTCCCAGCGACTCTACAACCTCTCTAAGCTGGAGAAAGACACCATGGAGGCATACATAAATGAGTCGCTGGCTTCAGGTCTCATTCGGCCCTCATCTTCCCCGGTAGGTGCTGGCTTCTTCTTTGTCGAAAAAAAAGACAAGCCTCTGAAACCCTGCATCGATTACACGGGCCTGAACCAGATCACCGTGAAAAATAAGTACCTGCTCCCCCTAATCGACTCAGCCTTCACACCTCTCCACAATGCCACCATCTTTTCCAAGCTGGACCTGAGAAATGCCTACCACTTAGTCCGAATTCGGGAGGGGGACGAGTGGAAGACAGCCTTCAACACACCACTGGGGCACTTCGAATACCTGGTCATGCCATTCAGACTAACCAATGCCCCGGCAGTCTTCCAAGCTCTGGTCAACCATGTGCTTAGGGACATGCTGAACCACTTTGTATATGTATACCTAGACGATATTCTGATCTTCTCTAGGGACCAAGACGAACATCTCCGCCACGTGAGGATGGTACTAAAGAGGCTCCTGGAGAACAGATTGTTCATGAAGGCAGAAAAGTGCGAGTTCCATGTCACCTCAGTCTCGTTCCTGGGGTTGATCATGGAGAACGGGCAGATAGGACCAGACCCGGCGAAAGTGAAGGCGGTGGCTGAGTGGCCGACTCCAGGGATGCGGAAACAGCTGCAGAGGTTCCTGGGGTTCGCAAACTTCTACCGCCAGTTCGTGCGGGACTGCAACTGCCTAGCAGCCCCCCCTCACACAGTTGACATCATCCAAGACCCCATTCCAGTGGTCCCCAAGTGCCCAGGTGGTGTTTGACAAGCTGAAAGTGAAATTGGTCCACGCCCCCGTACTGATCCACCCAGACCCCTCGCTGCAGTTCGTGGTGGAAGTCGATGCCTCGGATTCAGGGGTGGGGGCAATCCTCTCCCAACGGTCCCCCACAGACCAGAAGCTCCACCAATGCGCCTTCTTCTCCCGTCGCCTGTCCCCGGCGGAATGTGGGGAATGGCGAGCTGCTGGCGGTTGTCTTAGCACTCCAGGAGTGGAGGCACTGGCTGGAAGGAGTGGCTCACCCTTTCATGGTCTGAACCGACCATAAGAACCTGTCCTACCTCCGCACGGCCAAGAGGTTGAACAGGCACGTTCAGCATAGTCAGGCACGATGGTCACTCTACTTGGGGCGATTCAACTTCACGTTGACATACCGACCAGGCTCCAGGAACACTGAGCCGGATACTCTCTCCAGGCAGTTCTCCTCGGGTGAAGACATGACCGTGGAAACCATCCTGCCCTCTTCCTGTATACTCGGAGCAGCCAAATGGGAGGTAGAACGATTAGTTTGGGACGATCATCGGGGGAACCGGAGCCCGTCGGGTGCCCCCAAGGTCGACTATATGTTCCCCTGCCGACCAGAACCCCAGCACTCCAGTGGGCCCACGCCTCAAAGTTAGCCTGCCACCCCGGAGCCCACCGAACCCTCTTCCTGCTCCATCAATGCTTCTGGTGACCAACGATGGCAGCCGACACTAGGGAGTTTGTGGGAGCTTGCGTCACCTGTGCTCAGAGCAAGTCCTCCCATAGTATACCAAGTCTCCTCCAACCCTTACCCATTCCTCATCGCCCCTGGCCGTACATTGCGGTGGATTTCGTCACCGGATTGCCCCCGTTGGAGGGCAACACTGTCATCCTGACAGTATTGGACCAATTCGCCAAGGCGGTCCATTTCGTCGCCCTACCCAAACTCCCCTCAGCAATGGAAACAGCTGGTCTCCTGATCAAACACGTCTTCCGCCTCCATGGCATCCCCCAGGACATCGTGTCAGACCAGGTCCCCCAGTTTGCATCCAGAGTTTGGAAGGCATTCTGCGACACCTTGGGGGTCTCCTGCAGCTTGACCTCGGATTACTACCCTCTGTCGAACGGGCAGGCAGAACGCGTGAACCAGAGCGTCAGGTCCTCCCTGCGCTGCGTCGCCTCCCGCCTCCCAGCCTCCTGGGCCACACACCTCCCATGGGTAGAGTACACACACAATTTGCTGATCTGCACTGCCACCTGGATGTTCCCCTTCATGGTAATCAATGGGTTCCAGCCCCCCTGTTTCCCAGCCAGAAGGTCGAAGTGGCTGTCTCATCAATCCAGGTATGGTTCCACAGAGCATGTCGGATCTGGAAGGAAGCACAGGCTGCCCTGGAGCGAACTGTGGCCCGAAACCGGAGGATGGCCGATCACCACCAAACACCGGCACCTCCCTACACGGTCGGACAACAAGTGTGGCTCTTCTCCCGGGACCTGCTCCTGCAAGAGGATTCAAAGAAACTATCTCCCCGATACATTGGGCCCTACGTGATTGAGAAAATCATAAACCCCAGAGCCGTGCGACTGAGACTCCCACCCTCACTCAAGGTACACCAAGTTTCTCATGTCTCCCTAATTAAGCTGGTAGAAGAAAGTCCCCACCGACCCCCCTCCCCCCCGACTGATTGACGGACATCCCGCATGCACGGTCAACTGGATCCTCGATGTTACACAGGTGGGGCCGAGGCTTCCAGTATTTAGTGGACTGGGAGGGGTATGGTTCCAAAGAGCGGTCATGGATTCCCAGCTCCATAATCCTGGACCCGGACCTATTGGATGAATTCTATCCCCAGTTCCCGGACAAGCCTGGTCGGGCACCAGGTTGTGCCCCTTAAGGGTGGGGGGTACTGTCATGGTCTGTGCTGCCTGACGAACTAACTCTGCCTTAACTCATTGCAGGCGCTGGTGAGGGGCGTGGCTGTTGCCGATAGAGGAGTTTCTGAGCTGAGCGCACCTGGTCCTAATCTGCAATCAGTGGGAGCCAGCGATAAAAGGGAGCGGCATGCTCCCCTCCACTGTCAGAAGATTGGTTCCAGTGACTCTGTTCCTCGACTTTCTCTCTGATCCCTGGTTCGTGCTCCGTGCTCGACCAGTTTTCTCTATCTGTGTGTTCTAATGAATTTCAGTGCTTGATGTTAAATAAATCGTTGAACCCTCATTCGGTTCATCCTTGGGTCCTCCGCAAACACTCCATCCACGATACCTTTCCCTGCCAGCACAGGCACCATCACTAAATTTACCCTGCTGCAGGAGCTTGGTGACTATGGAGCCCTTGGTTAAGTGGTATATGATTTAGGTCTAAGTTGTAAATATTGTGAATTTTGTCTTATTTTGTTCATATTATTAAAGTGTATATAGTTTATGTCGTGGTTGCTGGTTTCACAGGACAATTTCAATCCTCTAAATTTTCCTATCGGAACAAGTGAGGGCTAGTCTGATAGATTCCATTAGGCATACGTAACACTGTGCAATGTTATTATTACCATTAACTTGCTTACATAGTACTGACGTATCGATGTCCTGTTCTCATGGTTGTGTCACAAATTGTGGCATTTACAAACAGGCTGATGCAAACTCATTCATTCGTTCATCCAACTTCTGAACCGCTTAATTCTAATTAACATCGCAAGGAGGCTGGCACCCATCTCAGCCGACTTGGGGCGAGAGCAGAGTACACTCTGGACAGCTCACCAGGCCATCGCAGAGCCGACACTTACACCAACAATTGATCTGGAACTGCCAATTAACCTACTATGCATATTTTTGGACTGTGGGAGGAAACCAGTGGAAACCCACGCACACACAGGGAGAACATGCAAACGCCACACAGAAACATCTGAGCTGGGACTCGAACCCAGGACCTTCTTGCTGTGAGGCAGGTATGCGTACCACTACGCCACCTTGCTACACTGATGCAAATTATCAGATGGATTTTTAGCAGAAAGAACTTTGTAGATGTAAGTAAAAACCACCTGATTATGAAAATGTACTTATGATTAGTGTATCAGGGGAGTTTGGAAGGCATTTCACAAGAAACATATTATTTACTATACTGTATTAACAACTTTTATAGAAATAATATCCTGTTAAGGTAATTTTGTGGTGCGCGAGTTTAAACCCCCAACTTTTTGCTCGGTAACCACGAGCGAACTGCCTTGACATGGAAACTCCATGCCAACAGGAAGTGGTTTATACCAGTGTATATGTTTATAAGCGAACTGTAGACACTAGTTCAGATTAAGAAAAGACAGGAAGGAAATCAGAACTGTGCGTGTATAGCTGGGGCTGCTTTTCGAAATGTGACACACTGTGGTCAGAGTGAAAGGGCAAGAGACGTAGGAGGGCATAAGACACACGCTGCATTTGGCCTCTCTGTGGTTTTAATGAGACAACCAGGACACTGAGAGACCATTTCACTTTTCACTGTTACTGAAGGATGAAAAGTTTCTTCTTCTCTTTATTATTATTAGGTGTTTTTCTCAATACTTGATTTTTTTTAAATTATTTACAGTATTAATCCCAAATGCAGCCATGAGGCGGGGGGGCACTAACCAGTGTCTCTCCCCCTTATGCCGGTCCCAAGCCCGGAAAAATGCAGAGGGTTGCAACAGGAAGGGCATCCGGCGTAAAACTTCTGCCACATTAAAAATGCAAATGGTCAAAACAAAATTCATACCGGATCGGTCGAGGCCAAGGTTAACAACGACCGCCATCCATAAGATATACTAAATACACACATTTACTACCGTCAACCAAAAGGGTGCTGATAGAAATTGGATTACTGTTGGTCGAAGACGTCGAAGAAGGAGAGGCGGGAGGCGTGTCCGTAGGCAGAGAGAGAAGAGGAAATGCGTGAGCCTAGGACTGAGAGTATGGACTTTGAATGTTGGAACTATGCAAGGAAAAGATAGGGAGCTGGCTTACATGATGCAGAGGAGGAAGGTGGACATACTGTGTGTTCAGGAGATCAGGTGGAAAGGGAGCAAGGCTAGAAGCTTAGGAGCAGGGTTTAAACTGTTTTATCACGGTGTGGATGGGAAGAGAAATGGAGTAGGAGTCATCTTGAAGGAGGAGTTTGTCAGGAATGTTCTAGAAGTGAAAAGAGTGTCAGACAGAGTGATGAGTCTCAAGTTAGAAATTGAAGGCGTGATGGTCAATGTTGTTAGTGCTTATGCCCCACAGGCAGGATGTGAGCTATAAGAGAAGGAGAGATTCTGGAGTGAGTTAGATGAAGTGATGCAGAGTAACCTCAGAGGTGAAAGAGTGGTCATTGGTGCAGACTTCAATGGACATGTTGGTGCAGGCAACAGAGGGGACGAGGAAGTGATGGGCAGGTTTGGTATCCAGGACAGGAACGCAGAAGGACAGATGTTGATCGATTTTGCAAAAAAGATGGAAATGGCTGTGGTGAATACTTTTTTCAAGAAGAAACAGGAGCATAGGGTGACTTATGAAAGCGGAGGTAAGAGCACACAGGTTGACTACATCTTGTGTAGGCGATGTAATTTGAAGGAAGTCAGTGACTGCAAAGTAGTAGCGGGTGAGAGTGTTGCCAAACAGCATAGGATGGTGGTGTGCAGGATGACACTGATGGTGAGGAAGGTGAAAAAGGCAAAGGCAGAGCAGAAGACAAAGTGGTGGAAGCTGAAAAAGGAAGAGTGTCATGTTTTCTTCAAGGAGGAGTTGAAACAGTCTTTGGGTAGTCAGGAAGTGCTTCTAGATGACTGGACAACCACAGCCAATGTGATCAGGGAGACAGGTAGGAGGTAGGAGAGTACTTAGTGTGTCCTCTGGAAGGAAAGTAGATAAGGAAACTTGGTGGTGAAGTGCAGGAGTGTGTACAAAAGAAGAGGTTAGCCAAGAAGAAGTGGGACATTGAGAGGACCGAAGAG
>CM045742.1:45615000-45670000 GCA_024760905.1 Plotosus lineatus
CGCTGACGGCGGTGCAGCTCCTCTTGATGAAAGCCAGTGATGGTTCTTTTACATGAACCTCCAGCACAGACAGTGACACACACGGCCAGCCTCTGATGACCCAGTTAGTGCACTGGGGGGACAGCAGTAACAACCTGGTGATAGTGGGGCTTGAACCCATGACCTTTGGTTCAGTGATCCAGCACCTTACCACCAGGTCCACTGCGCGGTGTCTCACATTATAAATATAAATGCACTCAAATATCAGTCTCATGCACTTTTACAGTTTTAATTATTATTTCACACAAACATATTTCGAATTTTACTCATTTAAGTGATTCATGATTATCAGTAATTATAGATTTGAAGTTAAGATTCTTCATTACCATAATTATAGAAATATTTTTCAATTCATTCATTCTCTGAACCGCTGAATCCTAATTAGGGTCACGGGGAGGATGGCGGGGAGGATGGCGGGGAGGATGGCACCCATCTCAGCCGAATCTGGGCGAGGGCAGAGTACACCCTGGAGAGCTCGCCAGGCCATTGCAGGGCAGAAATGTTTTATGTTAATTATATAAGTTTCGAAGTTTTACGTCCAATGGCTAAAGTTTTGTCAGAAGTTATATTTAGTGTTTCGTGTAGTCACACCATCGCAAATGAGAATTGAGCCTCCGGGGGCAGCAGTGGGTTCAGTCCGCCTTTGAATTTTGAGTAAAAGTACAGAAATCAATCAAGAAAAGTGGAATCTTCAGATGAATTGTGCTGTAAATCCAGGTAGAGGTCCAGTTAACAGATCCTCTGCAATACCCGTCAGAACCCAGAAGCCAATGAGGAAGCACTGCACTAACACCCTGCTGGTGGCCCCGTGTAGGCCGTGACTGTAGGACCTAGAGTAAATGTGACATAATGGGTCATTCTGCGTTCAGAGAAAGAGACGGCTTTTTCCGTGTCCCAGGGATTACTAAAAGCAGAGCGAGTGCACTGAAGAACTCTCCGGGAAGAGCCAAGCTGGTTCAGCAGCATCTCCAGAGCAGACCTGGAGATAAAGAGCCGCGTTTATACTGACGGTTTCATTATAAGCGGTGAGGACGCATGAAAAGCTCTGGTTCTGAGTCGTGCTTTGTTTATAATAATGAGAAAGTTACTCATCGGAGGAATGATATTGAACGCACAGCGCAGACGGAGGAAGACATGTGCTGTCATCTAGTTCGGCTGTGGAGAAGCGACTGAGCGACGCCCGACCGTTAGCATCAGCTTCTTTTCTAACAGGAACTTAATGAGTCGTAGTTTTATGGACTAAGATTTTTACAAGAACATTTCAGACCATCCTCAAGCTAGTAGAAGGGTCCTCTGTTGGGCAATGAGGGGAAGACGATGCGAGCACTGAGAGGAAACTGTCACGTCAGCATGCGTCATTTGGCGATAAACCGTTTGTATGGCCTCCAGTATGGGAACATGCTGTTGTAACCAGGGGCAACACCTGGTCATGTGACCGTATTGAAGTCCACCTACTGGGGCACTCCTCTCTTGCTCTTAGCTTTTTCAGTGATGTTCAACCGTGGGCCAAGTCCGAAATTCAAGATGGCAGCGTTCATGTGTGAAGCCGCCACGCCCGAGAAAAACAAGCCTGGAAAAGGTTCTTCAGCTCATCGAGGACTCGGGTCAGGATCTCTTTCTGTATTCACCACACCGCTGCGGCCGCTCGTGAGGACATAACTAAATGTTTTCGTTGGTTTTGTTTTGTAATATTCCTACATTTCCTGGATACTTAAACTTGGGCCACGGTTGACTGAAGACGGGGAAATACGAATCAGATCCTTGTGACATTTCAGTCCTTCACACTGACTGCAACTGGACCAGTACACATGTAGAACTTTTCATGCTTCTGCTGAAGCTCCTGCTTTAAACAGACCAGTGACACAAACTGCCCAACATTTCCCTCAACATTCAACACGTGGCTCCCTAAAGACACTTCCGTCCACCTGCGGCCGACGGAGGCTCTCGCGTTAGGCCGGCCCTGCCGGGGTGTTCCGTGAGCGGCGTACCGTGTCCCTACGTGCACAGATAGCAACTCGGTGGTGATGTTCCTCATGCTGGTGTATAACTGTTGTAATGGGAAGGAAGATTCGAGTGATGGTGACTTCAACTTCAAACTGGGTCTGTTTCAACCTGTAAAAAATAAAATACAGTAGAAATATACAATCCGTTGAAATAAATACTGTTCTAACAACTGATTTATAAACAATAAACAGTTACTGCAAGAATAATTTGAATATAAAAACTTTTAACCCAATCAGACTGAGCCTGGACAGCTCGACAGGCCATCGCAGGGCCAACACTCACACAGTAGAATATAAATGTACATAACAGTGGATGTTGGTTCTGTATGGACGAGTTTCTACGGTTTAATGTTCACAGGTTCCTGTGTGGTTCAGTGGTACCTTTCGGTGGTATCAGGCTCTCACTGAATGGCTTCTGTGACAGATCAGCAGGTTCTGACACGGGTTAGCGGTATTGTTCAGTATCATCTTTATTTTGCACAGCATTTGCCTCTCCGAGACCACCGTCAGAGAGTCCAGTTCCATCTCCACAACGTTACCGGCCTTTGTGGATCAGTCTGTTCTGTCTGTTTGTGTCCGCGACCCTCAACCTGCTGTCCCAGCATGAAACAGCATAGACAACAGCGTCGGCCACAACAGACATGCAGGTCATCCTGAGTCGTGTCTGACATGTTACACCACCTTAACCTCCTTCAAAAATAGAGGCGGCTCTGGTTTTCTTGTAAAGTGCTGTACTGTTCTGAACCCGGTCCAGTTTATTGTCAATGTGAACTCCAAAGTATCTGTAATTTTCCACCATTTCTACACCGATGTTCTGGATGGCGTTTTGGATCCTAAAATTCGCAACCAGCTCCTTGGTCTTTTTCACATTAAGCTGCAGATGATTCTGATCACACCATGTGACGGAGGAATCCACCACAGCCCAATACTCCATCTCATCACCTCCACTGATACATCCGACTGCAGCAGAGTCATCAGAAACCTTCTGAAGATGTGTGTGGAGTGCAGGGAGTCAAGATGGCTCTTGAGTGAAGGCGACATGAACGACAGCTCAGTTGTTATTTGTTATTATGCTTATTCTGGATGATGCTAAGCCCGTCTATGTGTAGTGGTTGTTGGTTTGGAGCATCGTGCTTCATATGTGCACCATCATGGACGCAGAAAAACGGATTTATAACCGGATATGCGACGGAAACAACATTATACTCATAGGTGGCCATGAAATTGGTCAAGCGAGATCACACACTGCTAAATATAATTACAGCAGAGATGACACTCACACACACTCGCACTCACACACACACACACACACTTTCACACACACACACACACACACACACACACTCACACACACACACACACACACACACACACACACACACACACACACACACTCACACAAACACACACACACAACCTTGTGTTAAGATTAATAATTAACTGATTGCAGGATACATGAAAATTCTTTATTGTAAAATACAAACTGAGGCGTATAAAAAACACTGAAATTAAATTGACTGTTTTTGGTTGAGTGTTGGTTTGTTGTGTTGTTATTTGTGTGTTGTATGGTTGTTGTTTGTTTGTGTGCTGTTCAGTTGTGTGTTGTTTCGTTGTGATGTAGGTCTTCGTGGTGGTTGTGATCTCAAAACGCATCTGATTGGAGGGAGACGGCGGATAAAGCTGGAGAGGACAGAATGAGAAAAATTCGTGAAATGATGAATAATCCGTGAATTAAACACAGCAGACTCGGGTCGTTATCATCGGTGTCCCGTTGAGTCCAATCGGAATACAGAAGTACCTGGAACCTTTACCTCAGTAAACAGAGACATAAACAAGTAAACGTGCCAATGGCTTTCAGTTCACAACAAAAAAACAATTTCAACGTTAAATTTAAACCATTACAGTATTTCACAAACAGATTCATCTCATATTTAATACATTTATAATATTCATCGCATTTATAATACTCATCGAATTTATAATATTAATGCAGCCATGAGGTGGGGGGGCACTAACCAGTGTCTCTCCCCCTCATGCCGGTCCCAAGCCCGGAGAAATGCAGAGGGTTGTGTCAGGAAGGGCATCCGACGTAAAACCAATGCCAATTACTTAAAATGCAAATCAAAAGTATTACCTCCCTACCGGATCGGTCGAGGCCCGGGTTAACAACGACCGCCATCAGTGCTGTCAATCAACAGGGTGCTGATGGAAATTGGACTACTGTTGGTCGAAGACGTCGAAGAAGGAGAGGTGGGAGGCGTGTCCGTAGGCAGAGAGAGAAGAGGAAAGGCATGAGTCTAGGGCTGAGAGTGGGGACTTTGAATGTTGGAACTATGCACAGAAAAGGTAGAGAGCTGGTTGACATGATGCAGAGGAGGAAGGTGGACATACTGTGTGTTCAGGAGACCAGGTGGAAAGGTAGCAAAGCTAAAAGCTTAGGAGCAGGGTTTAAGCTATTTTATCACAGTGTGGATGGGAAGAGAAATGGAGTAGGAGTCATCTTGAAGGAGGAGTTTGTCAGGAATGTTCTAAAAGTGAAAAGAGTGTCAGACAGAGTGATGAGTCTCAAGTTAGAAATTGAAGGTGTAATGCTCAATGTTGTTAGTGCTTATGCCCCACAGGCAGGATGTGAGCTAGAAGAGAAGGAGAGATTCTGGAGTGATTTAGATGAAGTGATGCAGAGTACCACCAGAGGTGAATGAGTGGTCATTGGTGCAGACTTCAATGGACATGTTGGTGCAGGAAACAGAGGGGACAAGGAAGTGATGGGCAGGTTTGTTATCCAGGACAGGAACGCAGAAGGACAGATGTTGATAGATTTTGCAAAAAGGATGGAAATGGCTGTGGTGAATACTTTCTTCGAGAAGAAACAGGAGCATAGGGTGACTTATAAAAGCGGAGGTAGGAGCACACAGGTAGACTACATCTTGTGTAGGCGATGTAATTTGAAGGAAGTCAGTGACTGCAAAGTCATCGTGGGTGAGAGTGTTGCCAAACAGCATAGGATGGTGGTGTGCAGGATGACTCTGATGGTGAGAAAGGTGAAAAAGGCAAAGGCAGAGCAGAAGACAAGGTGGTGGAAGCTGAAAAGGAAGAGTGTCGTGTTGTCTTCAAGGAGGAGTTGAAACAGGCTTTGGGTGGCCAGGAAGTGCTTCCAAATGACTGGACAACCACAGCAAATGTGATCAGGGACACAGGTAGGAGAGTACTTGGTGTGTCCTCTGGAAGGAAAGTAGATAAGGAGACTTGGTGGTGGAATGAGGAAGTGCAGGAGTGTGTACAAAGGAAGAGGTTAGCCAAGAAGAAGTGGGACATTGAGAGGACCGAAGAGAGTAAACAGGAGTACAGGGAGACACAGCGTAAGGCGAAAGTAGCAGTGGCTAAGGCCAAACAGAGGGCATATGATGACTTGTATGATAGGTTGGATAGTAAAGAGGGAGAAAATGATCTATACAGGTTGGCACAGCAGAGAAATAGAGATGGAAAGGACGTGCAGCAAGTTAGATTGATAAAGGACAGAGAGGGAACTCTATTGACTGATGACAGAAGTGTGCTGGGAAGATGGAAAGAGTACTTTGAAGAGCTGATGAATGAGGAAAATGAGAGAGAAAAAAGAGTAGAAGAGGTAACCATTGAGGGGCAGGATGTAGCAAAGATCAGTAAGGGTGAAGTGAGAAGGGCATTGAAGAGGATGAAGAATGGAAAGGCAGTTGGTCCTGATGATATACCTGTGGAGGTATGGAAGTGTCTAGGAGAGGTAGCAGTAGATTTTCTGACAAGAACATTCAACACGGTACTAGAGAGTGAGCAGATGCCGGAGGAGTGGAGGAGAAGTGTGCTGGTGCCCATTTTTAAGAACAAGGGAGACGTGCACAGTTGCAGCAACTACAGAGGGATAAAGTTGATGAGCCATACGATGAAGTTAAGGGAAAGAATAGTGGAAGCTAGACTAAGGGCAGAGGTCAGCATTTGTGAACAACAGTTTGGTTTCATGCCAAGAAAGAGCACCACAGATGCAATGTTTGCCTTGAGGATGTTAATAGAGAAGTACAGAGAAGGTCAGAGGGAGCTACATTGTGCCTTTGTGGATCTGGAAAAAGCATATGACAGGGTGCCAAGAGAAGAACTGTGGTATTGCATGAGGAAGTCTGGAGTGGCAGAGAAGTATGTTAGAGTGGTGCAGGACATGTATGAGAGATGTAAGACAGTGGTGAGGTGTGCTGTCGGTGTGACCGACGAATTCAAGGTGGAGGTGGGACTGCATCAAGGGTCAGTTCTGAGCCCCTTCTTGTTTGCTATGGTGATGGACAGGCTGACAGACAAGGTGAGACAAGAATCTCCATGGACTATGATGTTTGCAGATGACATCGTGATCTGTAGTGAGAGCAGAGAACAAGTGCAGGAAAATCTCGAGAGGTGGAGGTATGCCCTGGAAAGGAGAGGAATGAAGGTTAGCCTCAGAAAATCAGAATACATGTGTGTGAATGAGAAGGACCCAGGAGGAACGGTGATGTTACAGGGAGCAGAGATAACGAAGGTGGAGGATTTTAAGTACTTAGGCTCAACAATCCAGAGCAATGGAGAGTGTGGAAAAGAGGTGAAGAAGCGTGTGCAGGCAGGCTGGAATGGTTGGAGAAAAGTATCCGGTGTGATGTGCGATAGGAGAGTGTCAGCAAGAATGAAGGGAAAAGTGTACAAGATGGTGGTGAGGCCAGCGATGTTGTATGGCTTAGAAACAGTGGCGCTGAGGAAAAGGCAGGAGGCAGAGCTGGAGGGAGCGGAGATGAAAATGTTGAGGTTCTCTCTGGGAGTAACGAGGAGGGATAGGATCAGAAATGAGTATATCAGAGGGACAGCCCACGTAAGATGTTTTGGAGACAAAGTCAGAGAGGCTAGATTGAGATGGTTTGGACATGTACAGAGGAGGGATAGTGAGTATATTGGCAGTAGGATGCTGAGGTTGGAACTACCAGGCAGAAGGCCTCGAGGAAGACCGAAGAAGAGATTTATGGATGTGGTGAAGGAAGACATGAAGGTTGTTGGAGTCAGAAAAGAAGATGCGGAGGACAGGGTGAGGTGGAGGCGGATGATTTGCTGTGGCGACCCCTGAAGGGAGCAGCCGAAAGTAAAAGAAGAAGAAGAAAGATCGAATTTATAATATTAGCTATAGTTATATCATTTATTACATTTATTATAATATTTAGTTACAATATAATAATAACAATAACACTATTTAAAACAGCAGTAATCTTTGATAGTTATATTTGATTATAATATTTGATTATAATGTTTGATATTTTGTATAATTAATATTTTTACAGTTATATAATTTATTCTTCATGATGTTTATGACAGTTATAAAAATGTGACAGTTATTGTTTACAGTGATAAAACCAACAGTTATAATACCAGTTACAGTTAAAATGTATAACACAGTTCTCATATTTATTACTGATAAAATATTTACTTCAGTTATAATATTTATTTACAATAAAATTAAATAAATCAGTTATAATTTAATTTTTAGGATGTGTGTGTGTTTACCCAGATTCGGTTTCACTGGATCACCTGCCAGGACATAAACTGTTCGACAATTTGTTTCACTTCCTGTAATTTAAAGATAGATAGATAGATAGATAGATAGATAGATAGATAGATAGATAGATAGATAGATAGATAGATAGATAGATCGGTAGATAGATAGATAGATAGATAGATAGATAGATAGATAGATAGATAGATAGATAGATAGATACTTTAATCTACAATGTCACACAATTTTAATCCATTTCAAACCCCGCTGTAAAATTCTCATCCTGGATAAAAACAACTTAATAACTACAAAAATGTCAAATAGTAAAATGATTATTAAAATTTTAATGAAAATGTAAATAATGGTGCGGACCTGGTGTGAGCGATGAGGTGATGTCGTCTATGGTTTCATAATAATGTTCTGAGTTACGGGGTTCATGAGCTGAAACACAAACTGGAGAAATAAAAAATGTTCTTGAGTTCTCGCTCGTTAGTGTCGCTATTGATGATGTGCTTAATCTGGGGTTTCACTCCAATGCCTCACCCTGCATCTGGAAGTTTCCTTTCTGCCATAACATGAGCATAAAAAAGACAAACAGATGGACAGCGATCACCAACAGGAGGACCCAAGATCCTGAAAACAGATCTAGAAAACAAGTCATTCATCACAAATCATCTTTTTTTACACAACCAAGCAACACATTTTCATATTTATAATTCACAATGTTTTACAAAAATTCACCAAAAACATCATGAAAAAGTCAAAGAAAATAACCTTCACCATCACCGTCATCATCACCACCATCATCCTTTATCCAACCATCACCATCATCATCATAATTACCGCCACCACCATCATCCTCCTTCTTACCTTCACCATCATCATCATTATTATAATCATTGTCATCATCATCATCATCATCATCATCATCATCTCCATTATCATCACTATGAACACCACTCGCACTGTCATTATCACTGTCATCATCATCATCATCATCATCACCACCACTACTACTACTAATACCATCATCATCATCACCACTCCCACTATTATCATCTTTACATCATAATCAGACACAATTCACAAGATGAAGAGAGTGGCTCTAGGAGTCTGTGGCAGGGATTAAGGACTATGATTGACTACATAGCACCATCTACCAGCTCGATGAATTCAGACGCTTCTGTGGTAAATGAACTGAACACCTTCTATGCTTGCTCTGAGGCTGCAGCTCAGAGTGCTGACAGTGCCATAGGCAGCACACTCGTGGAGCTTGTCAGAGACAAAATACACTCATCATTTCGGAGTACGATGTGAGGACCAGATGGCATCACAAGTTAGGTCCCAGAGGTCTGTGCTGACCAGCTTGCTCCAGTGTTCATTCAACCTCTCCCTGCATCAGTCTTTAATCCTGACATGCTTAAAACGAAGAAATCCCCAAGAAACCTTACCCTGCCTGCCTGAATGACTACCGCCCAGTACCAGCCATCTGGACAACAGAGGGGTGAATTGTGTCAAAATGCTGTTTGTTGACTACATTACAGTATAGCACCATAATTCCCTCCATACTCACCACTAAGTTGGTGATCCTGGGCCTCAGCCCATCTCTGTGTCTCTGGATCTCCCATTTCCTGACAGATACCTCACAAACTGTACAGTGGAACAACCATGCTTTACCTTCACTCACTCTCAGCCCTGGAGCCCCTCAGAGATGTGTTCTGAGCCCTCTGCTGCACTCTCTGTGTGGCCACTTTCAGCTCCAGCAGCATCATTAAGTTTACGGATGATACTGTGGTGGTGGGTCTGATCTCCGATAAAGATGAGACTATCCACCTCAAAGAGATTAGAAACCAGGAATTATGGTGCTACGTCAACAGTCTCCTCCTTCTTCTTTTCCTTTCAGCTGTTCCCCTCAGGGGTCGCCACAGCAAACCATCCGCCTCCATCTCCCCCTGTCCTCTGCATCTTCTTCTCTTACTCCAATGACCTTCATGTCTTCCTTCACCACATCAATAAATCTTTGGGCTTCCTCTGGGCCTTCTGCCTGGTAGTTCCAACCTCAGCATCCTACTGCCAATATACTCACTATCCCTCCTCTGTACATGTCCAAACCATCTCAATCTAGCCTCTCTGACTTTGTCTCCAAAACATCTTACATGTGCTGTCCCTCCGATGTACTCATTTCTGATCCTATCCATCCTCGTTACTCCCAGAGAGAACCTCAACATTTTCATCTCTGCTACCTCCAGCTCTGCCTCCTGTCTTTTCCCCAGGGCCACTGTTTCTAACCCATACAACATCGTTGGCCTCATCACCGTTTTGTACACTTTTCCTTTCATTCTTGCTGACACTCTCCTATCGCACATCACACGGGACACTTTTCTCCATCCATTCCAACCTGCCTGCACACACTTCACCTCTTTTCCACACTCTCCATTGCTCTGGATTGTTGAGCCTAAGTACTTAAAATCCTCCACCTTCGTTATCTCTGTTCCCTGTAACCTCACCGTTCCTCCTGGGTCCTTCTCATTCACACACATGTATTCTGTCTTACTGAGGGAGGCTAACCTTCATTCCTCTCCTTTCCAGGGCATAAGTCCACCTCTCTAGATTTTCCTCCACTTGTTCTCTGCTCTCACTACAGACCACAATGTCATCTGCAAACATCATAGTCCATGGAGATTCTTGTCTCACCTCGTCTGTCAGCCTGTCCATCACCATAGCAAACAAGAAGGGGCTCAGAACTGATCCTTGATGCAGTCTCACCTCCACCTTGAATTAGTCGGTCACGCCGACAGCACACCTCACCACTGTCTTACATCTCTCATACATGTCCTGCACCACTGTAACGTACTTCTCTGCCACTCCAGACTTCCTCATGCAATACCACAGTTCTTCTCTCGGCACCCTGTCATATGCTTTCTCCAGATCCACAAAGGCACAATGCAGCTCCTTCTGGCCTTCTCTGTACTTCTGTATTAACATTCTCAAGGCAAACACTGCATCTGCGGTGCTTTTTCTTGGCATGAAACCAAACTGTTGTTCACAAATGCTGACCTCTGCCCTTAGTCGAGCTTCCACTATTCTTTCCCATAACTTCATCGTATGGCTCATCAACTTTATCCCTCTGTCGTGGCCGCACTCTGACATCTGCATCTGACTCTGCATGTCTCCCTTGTTCTTAAAAATGGGCACTAGCACACTTCTCCTCCATTCCTCTGGCATCTGCGCACTCTCTAAGACCTTGTTGAATGTTCTTGTCAGAAAATCTACTGCTTCTTCTCCTAGACACTTCCATACCTCCACCGCTATATCATCAGGACCAACTGCCTTTCCATTCTTCATCCTCTTCAGTGCCCTCCGCACTTCACCCTTACGTCCCTTTGCTACTTCCTGGTCCTCAATGGTCACCTCTTCTACTCTTTTTTCTCTCTCATTTCCCTCATTCATTAGCTCTTCAAAGTACTCTTTCCATCTTCCCAGCACACTTCTGTCATCAGTCAATACATTTCCCACTCTGTCCTAGAATCTAACTTGCTGCACGTCCTTCCCATCTCTATTTCTCTGCTGTGCCAACCTGTATAGATCATTTTCTCCCTCTTTACTGTCCAACCTATCATACAAGTCATCATACGTCCTCTGTTTGGCCTTAGCCACTGCGACTTTTGCCTTACAATGTGTCTCCCTGTACTCCTGTTTACTCTCTTCGGCCCTCTCATTGTCCCACTTCTTCTTAGCTAACCTCTAGCTTTGTACACACTCCTGCACTTCAGTAAGATTAAGGAGCTGATAGTGGACTTCTGTACAAAGCAGGAGAGGAATTGCCAGCCCCCGACTCTCAGTGGGACCTCAGTGGAGAGAGTGCATAGCTGCCGGTATCTCGATGTTTACATCATTCAGGACCTGATATGGTCCTATCATTGTAACACCTTTGTGAAGAAGACCTGTCAGCCTCTTTGCATCTTAGATGACTGAATGGCTTTAAACTTTAAAGATGTTAAAGACATTCTACACGTGCACCACTGAGAGCATCCTGCTGGGAAGCATCACAGCCTGGTTGGAAACAGCACCAACAGGATAGGGAGCCTCTCCAGATGATGGTGCGATGAGCAGAGCGTACCATCCATATTGAGCTTCCTGAGCTGGACACTAGTGGTGCTGGACCAAGGCCAGGAAGATGATAAAGGACCACCACCACCACCACCACCACCACCACCATCATCATCATCATCATCATCATCATCATCATCATCATCAACATTAGTGGGAATAGCAGTATCTCATACCTGTTGTTTTCTTTGTTGAATCATCTCTGCCTAAAACCACAAACAAAGAAATAAGAAGAAGAAGAAGAAGAATCTGGCATCTGTTTTCTCTTTTGAGTCAGAATCCCTGCCTTCAACCAAACATGATATACAAACAATGAAACAAACAGAATTCAAATAAAAATTATTATTATTATTATTATTATTATTATTATTATTATTATTATTATTATTATTATTATGTGGTACCTGTTGATTTCTCCTCTGAATCATCTTCGTCACTGTCTGAAAGCACACATGAGTGAATTTAATGTTGGAACCTGAACATCTCCGGATTTAAACTCTTTAATTACGACACTTTCTGAAATGCTTCAGTTTTGGGCACGAGGTCAGCACCTATTTTAACTGACACCATGGGGGGGCGGGGGGGTGATGCCATGATGCCCTCAAACAGGGCCGATTTAGAACCGTCAAGTGGCCAAATATGCACGTCTCTGAACTGTGGGAGAAAACCTGTGTACCCCGAGAAAACCCACCAAGTACAGAGAGAACATGCAAACCCCACGCAGAAGTGCCCTTGCCAAGCACAAGACTCAAACCTAGGACCTTCTTCAGGCGAGGACTCATGTCAGCTTCTACACCACCATTCCTCCCCGACGACGTTCCAGAATTAAAAATGAACGAACACAGCAGCACTTTCCAAACAAACCTTCTTTACTTCTCATATTAAACAATTTATTCTTCACATGGGAACAGAGCAAAGGATTCAGCATTAAAATCTCTCAGCGCTTACTAAACTACTACAGAATAAATACATGTGGAGTAGAGTGGGGAACAAAGTGTGTGGTGGTTTTACTCACCACGTTCAGCCGTGTTCATGGTGACACCGAGCAGGAGTGCACAGAGAAACAGAACCCACATCGTCCGCTGTCCTTGTTCAACTGATCGAAGGGCCAGCGGGTTTGGTTTCATCAGGAAAACTGCAACAAAGAGGAAGTAACAGATGCAGAACAATGATCTTCCAGATGTGTGTGTGTGTGTGTGTGTGTGTGTGTGTGTGTGTGTGTGTGTTCTGTATTACATCACTGATGTCTGAGGTCTGAGACAGTCATTTCCTTTTCAACAAGTATTTTAATGATTCTGATGCCCACACACTTCCAGTGAAATATATGTATAATCCATCAGCTGGTTTTACAGTCGGCCCTCTACTTACTTAATTAATCCGTTCCAGCGCCGTTTTCGTAACCTGGAGTTTTCGTAAGTAGAGGCGCATTTTACATGTAAAAAGCATGATTTTTTCCTAGGCTCCCAAGACTACCCAATAAACCCTTTAAAAATGATAAAAGTACACCAATTTTTTATGAAACATGTGTTAAAAGTAAAAGAAAATTGTTTATTTAACCATTTAAACATTTTATTAACATATTAAACCATTTTATTGGCATATTTATTAATTAAACCATTATTAAACGTTTTTATTAATGCACATACACACACACACACACACACACACACACACACACACACACACACACAAAACATTGTCTCTCTCTATCTCTCTTTCTCTCTCTCACACACACACACACACACAAAACTTTCCCTCTCTCTGGTGTGTTTTGCCGAATGCGGGCTCCGCCCACGCGCAGCACGCAGCTGAGGGAACAATTGTATTTTAATGTTTAAATGGACGGGATGTTGTATTTAAAGCAGAATTACAGTACCTGTTTGAAAGATCAGAGAATTCAATATTAACTTGCTTCCTTGCGAGATCGGCGGTCTTGTCCCACAGAGCACTCCGAAATAATCGCCTCCGTCACTGTATTTCCGCTTTTCTGTATTTTCCAGGTCCATGATGGATAACGAAATATAACACTGATGATCAATCTCAAAGAGAACTCACAAGCCAACATTCCTGTTCAACTCTCCTCTCCCACGTGCCTGACAAACAGGAAGTATGGGTACAGTTCAGCTGCCTCCTGGCCAATGGGAGGCCAGCGTGGTGGGATGTTGGGAGACAGCCAATGAGAGAGCAACTCGGGCATTGTTTGAATTTTTGAATGGTGCGTTTGGCGCTTTTCGTAAAAAGAGGTTGTTTTCGTAAAAAGAGGACGAAAATTTAGGAAAATGTTTTTTGTAACCTGGATTTTTTGTATTCAGATGGACGGGTGGATAGACTGATGAATTGATGGGTGGATGGGTGGACTGGTCCACATGGATGGAGGGATAACTCGAGGGATGAATGTAGTTACTATTAAAAGAAGTATGAACAGAAGCCTGTAGATGGACCTGTGGCCTGTAGATGGACCCTAATGTCACACAGAGTGATCTGTGTTATTATGGGCATTGATGGATTAATAGTTGAGATGATGCGTTACTGATCCGAAGCACAGCGGTGCAGTTCCCACTATCACCACTATTGGGCCCCTGAGTGTGGCCCTTAACCCTCAATTTCTCAGTTGTATTAAAATGATAATTGTCAGTCCCTCTGGATAAGAGCATCTACCAAATGTTGTAAACAATGCTGTAAATAATTTGATGTCCATTTCCACACATTCGTCCGCTTTCAGCTCACTGTTAATAAACGGAAGTGACTCGTTCCTCCACATCCGGCTCTGTCTGTTTTAACCACACCGTGACAAACATGTCTTTTACCCATCATGTTTTGATGATGATCCATCTGTATGTGCATGACGGTTCTTTCTGGGCTGTGACGATTGTATTCTGATGTTATTCTTAGTTTTGTATTTTACGCGGGTTTTGTTCCGATATGTCCAGATCGACAACATTTACAGCATTTTGCAGATCCTCTTATTCAGAGAGACTTACAATTATCATTTTATACAGCTGAGCAATTGAGGGAAAAAATAATACAGTATACAATTGTGTTCTGGTCTGCTAACATTGTCAGCCATTCACGGTCCCTCTCTGGGCTACGGCCTCCCTGCTGCACGTATTTCCTCTGCACCTTCCGCTCTGTTCTTCTTCCATCTTTTTCTTAAACATAAAATCAAGTTTTCTTTGCAATTTTTTAACCTTCAAGTGCGTCGGGTTGTTTAAATCCCATTCCCTATCAAAAGGAAACACGTGACCTCCAGCTGAGCCCCCAGCACTGTATGGGGTCCATCCCCTAGGCAATCAGACAGCCAATGAAAAGAACACATTGAGTTTTCTCTCTTCCTTGTGTGTTTGTTTGCAGAAGGGAGTGGTGCTGCTCGCGTGACAGAGAGACACAGGGACACGGAGACACAGAGACTTTCACATGTAAAACATCACAATTCTTTCTTTGGGATTTTTGTTTTGTTTATTTTGGAAGTGATATCTGCAAAAAAAAAAAAAAACCCAGCACGAGTTGAGGTTGGATTATCGTTATGCTCCAGTGAGTCACTGCCTATTATAACATGCAGCCTCTCGTGGTAATCAACGACTGCACCCTGACAATTATAGTATTCATCCAGTGCACCAGAGCCCAGTTCAACCTGTCATAGAAGGCAAAAAAAAAGAGCTCACATTGTATACATGGATGAAAGGTTTCGAGGCATTCCAGTGCATTCTGGGAGAAGAGGTCTGAATATTTCTTACTGGCACGGCGTTCCAATGCATTCGGGATTACTGTCACCTCTTTTAGTGTCACAGACACCCCCCCCCCTCCCTCTTTCTCTCGCTTTCAAACTCATGATATTTAATCATAAACACGAAAGCAGACACCACTATTCATGATTAATAAATTCAGGGTTTCTTTTATTTTATTTGATTGTATATTTATATTCATGTAAACATATTAACAAAAACAAAGATCTAGCGAAGGAGCGTAAACATGTTGAAAGGACATTGATTTTCAGAATAGATTTAAAATGAGGTTTTGAGTCGGACTCTTTTAGAAAACTTCACGATTTATAAAAATAACTCGATGATTCACCAGAACAGGAAATGGCATGTACAGTCGGTGTCAACTTTAACCACGAACATGGAACATGTGTTCAGAGGAATACGGAAGATACACTCATTCCATTATATCTGTACAAAAATCCCTGCTCCGAAATATTCAACCGCGCAGAACAGGACAGCAGCTGCAGGGTGAAGTGTACATCCAGGTGTTCAGGGGCCAGTATCGTGACGTTGAGCTGGACTAGAAATAAAAACAAATAATTAAATCCAATAAAAATCAACACAGAAATATAAAAAACATAAATTATTATTATTATTATTATTATTATTATTATTATTATTATTATTATTATTATTATTATTATCTTCTGCTTAATCTAGGGTCGGGTAACAGGGGCAACCGTCTAAGCAATGAGGTCCTGACATCCCTCTCCCCAGCCACTTCCTCCAGCTCTTCCGGGGGGACACCGAGGCGTTCCCAGACCAGCCGAGAGACATAATCCCTTCAGTGTGTTCTAGGTCAACACCGGGGTCTCGTCCCGGTTGAACATGAAAGAAAACACCACAGCAGGAAGGCATTCAGGAGACATTCTAACCAGATGCCCGAGCCACCTCAACTGGCTCCCTCAATGTGGAGGAGTAGCGGTTCTATTTCGAGCTCCTCCAGGATGGCTGAGCTTCTCACCTTATGTCTAAGGGAGAGCCCTGCCACCCGGCGAAGGAAGCTCATTTCAGCCACTTGTATCCGCGATCTTGTTCTTTCGGTCATGACCCAAAGCTCGTGACCGTAGGTGAGGGTGGGAACTTTGATCGACTGGTAAATTGACAGCTTTGCTTTGTGGCTTTGTGGCTCGGCTCACCCTTCACCGTGATGGACGAGTACAGACTCCGCTTTACAGCAGAGGCTGCAGCAATCCACATGTCAATTTTCAACGCCATCCTTCACTCACTCGTGAACAAGACCCTGAGACATTTGAAGTCCCCAACTTGGGGCAGGACCTCATTCTCACCCCAGAGGGGGAATTCCACACTTTTCTGACTGAGAACCATTGCCTCGGACTTAGAGGTGCCGATTCTCATCCCAGTCGTTTCACACTCGGCTGCAAATCGCTCCAATGAGAGACAGAGGTCCTGGATTGATGCAAAAAGCAGAGACGAGACCCGATGGCCACCAAACCAGAATCCCTCAACTCCTCAGAAATTCTGTCCATAAAAATTATGAACAGAGTCAGTGACAAAGGACAGCCTTGAGGTCTTCAACCCTCAGCAGAAATTAATTTGACCTGTTGTTCCCAATGCAGACCAAACTCTTGCTCTGATGATAGAGATACCGACTGGCCCATAGAAATGGGTCTGGTACACAGTACTCCTGCAGCATGCCCCCCAAGATAACCCAATGGACACAGACAAAAGCCTTCTCCAAATCCACAAAACACATGTGGACAGATTAGGTAAACCCCCATCATCCCCTCCAGGATCCTGTATAGTGTATAGAGTTGATCAAGAGTGTCACAGCCTGGATGAAAACCACATTGTTCCTCCTGAATCTGAAATTCATCTATTGGTCAGACCCTCCACTTCAGCCCACCTGCACAGAATTTCCCGGATAGACTGGGGACCTTCTAGTCCCCCTTTTTAAAACTCCACCCTGGTTTGCCAATCCAGAGGTACAGCTCCAGTGATGGTGTGGTGAGCAGCTCACCATTTATACTGTAAACTGCACTTGTGGAGAACTGCTTCCCCTCCTGAGGTGTTGGATGGTGGTCCAGAACCTTTTCCAGGATCTATAATTGCTTTCCAGGCTCTCACCAAACTCCTCCAATGCACAAGATTTTGTATCAGCGACAGCTCAGGTTGCAGCACAATTGACCTGAGGGTGCCTGTCTGGAGGAGTACCACAGGCCAATTAGCTCTGATAGGCCTCCTTTTTCAGCTGGACAGCCCTCTTCATCATAGGTGTCCACCACCGGGTTTGTAAACCATAAGCACCTCTGACCTTCCAACCACATCTGTGGGCTGCCACCTAAAAAATTGAGGCATGAAACATGGCCTATTCGGATTCCATGTCACCCCCGCCCTCTGGAAGTGGTTGTAGCTCTGCCGGAATTGGGAGTTAAAGGCCCCTCTGACAGGAGACGCCTCCTAACATTCCCAAGAGACCCAAACTACACGCTTCTGCTGCCAGGTGTGTATGGCGGCCTTCCCTGCCATCAAAGCCAGCTCACCACCAGGTGGTGATCGGTTGACAGCTCAGCTCCCCTCTTCACCCAAGTGTCCAGAATATGTGGACGCAAGTCGCGTGACACGACTACAAAGTCGATCATCGAACTGCGAACTACGGTGGGCTGGTACCAAGTGCACTTATGGGCACCCTTATGTTCGAACATGGCGTTCATGGTGGACAAATTGTGATGAGCACAGAAGTGCAACAACGAAACACCATTCGGATTCAGACCGGAAAGGCCGTACTGACCGATCATACCCTTCCAGGTCACACTATCATTGCCCACATGGGCATTGAAGTCTCCCAGGACAATGAGGGAGTCCACAGTGGAAGCATTCTCCAACACACCCCCGAAAGATTCCGAGAAGGGTGGGTGTTCTAAACTGTCATTTGGTGCATAAGCACAAATGAAAGTCATAACCCAGCCCCCCACCCAAAGGCAGAGGGAAGTTACCCTTTCATCGACCGGGAAAAACCCCAACGTTTAGGCACCAAGACAGGGGGCAACAAAGATGCCCACACTGGCTCACCACCTCTCCCCATGAGCAACTCCACAATGGAATAAGGTCCAGCCCCTCTTGAGATGGGTTGTTCCAGAGCCCAAGTGATGTATTGAGGTGAGTCTGACTATATCTAGTTGGTAGCTTTCCATCTCATGCACTATTTCAGGCTCCTTCCCCACTAGAGAGGTGACATTCCACATCCCAAGAGTCAGAGTCAGAAGCCGACGATCAGTCTGACAGAACCCATGCCTTCAGCTGCCTCACAACTCATACTGTACCTGACTCCTATAGACCCTTCCACAAGTGGTGGGTCCATGAAAGGGCGAACCCATGTCTCCTTTTTGGACCTTTTGAGCTTGGGCAGAAAGCAGGTGCTCACCATCAAGCCCCTCCCCAGGTGTGGCTCCAGGGGTCCCCAGTGACAAGTAAAACCAAATAATAATAATAATAATAATAATAATAATAATAATAATAATAATAAGTGTGTGTAATGCAGTTGTAAGGGGGTGCACAAGCCAGTGTTCACCCTCATGCTGGTCCCAAGCCCAGATAAATGCAGAGGGTTGCGACAGGAAGGGCATCCGGCGTAAAACGTCTGCCAAAATTCTCATGCAAATGATCAAAACGAAATTAATACCAGCTCGGTCGAGGCCCGGGTTAACAACGACCGCCATCAGTGCTGTTAACCAACAGGGTGCTGGTGGAAATTGGACTACTGTTGGTCGAAGAAGGAGAGGCGGGATGCGTATCCGTAAGCGGAGAGAGAAGAGGAAAGGCACGAGTCTAGGACTGAGAGGAGGGACTTTGAATGTTGGAACTATGAAAGAAAAAGCTAGAGAACTGGCTGACATGATGCAGAGGAGGAAGGTGGACATACTGTGTGTTCAGGAGACCAGGTGGAAAGGTAGCAAGGCTCGAAGCTTAGGATCAGGGTTTAAACTGTTTTATCACGGTGTGGATGGGAAGAGAAATGGAGTAGGAGTCATCTTGAAGGAGGGGTTTGTCAGGAATGTTCTAGAAGTGAAAATGAAAAGAGTGTCAGACAGAGTGATGAGTCTAGTTATCAAGTTAGAAATTGAAGGCGTGATGTTCAATGTTGTTAGTGCTTATGCCCCACAGGCAGGATGTGAGCTAGAAGAGAAGGAGAGATTCTGGAGTGAGTTAGATGAAGTGATGCAGAGTACCCCCAGAGGTGAAAGAGTGGTCATTGGTGCAGACTTCAATGGACATGTTGGTGCAGGAAACAGAGGGGACGAGGAAGTGATGGGCAGGTTTGGTATCCAGGATTTGTGATGGTGAATACTTTCTTCCAGAAAAGACAGGAGCATAGGGTGACTTATAAAAGTGGAGGTAAGAGCACACAGGTAGACTACATCTTGTGTAAGCGATGTAATCTGAAGGAAGTCAGTGACTGCAAAGTAGTAGTGGGTGAGAGTGTTGCCAAACAGCATAAGATGGTTGTGTGCAGGATGACGCTGATGGTGAGGAAGGTGAAGAAGGCAAAGGAAGAGCAGAAGACAAAGTGGTGGAAGCTGAAAAAGGAAGAGGGTCGTGTTGTCTTCAAGGAGGAGTTGAAACAGGCTTTGGATAGTCAGGAAGTTCTTCCAGATGACTGGACAACCACAGCCAATAAGATCAGGGAGACAGGTAGGAGAGTACTTGGTGTGTCCTCTGGAAGGAATGTAGATAAGGAGACCTGGTGGTGGAATGAGGAAGTGTAGGAGTGTGTACAAAAGGAAGAGGTTAGCTAAGAAGAAGTGGGACATTGAGAGGACCGAAGAGAGTAAACAGGAGTACAGGGAGACACAGCGTAAGGCGATGGCAGCAGTGTCACAGGCCAAACAGAGGGCATATGATGACTTGTATGATAGGGTGGACAGTAAGGAGGGAGAAAATTATTTATACAGGTTGGCACAGCAGAGAAATAGAGATGGGAAAGACGTGCAGCAAGTTAGACTGATAAAGGACAGAGAGGGAAATGTATTGACTGATGACAGAAGTGTGCTGGGAAGATGGAAAGAGTACTTTGAAGAGCTGATGAATGAGGAAAATGAGAGAGAAAAAAGAAAAGAAGGGGTCACAATTGAGGACCAGGAAATAGCAAAGATTAGTAAGGGAGAAGTGAGGAGGGCATTGAAGAGGATGAAAAGTGGAAAGGCAGTTGGTCCTGATGACATACTGGTGGTGGTATGGAAGTGTCTAGGGGAGGTCGCAGTAGATTTTCTGACAAGAATATTCAACAAGGTCTGAGAAAGTGAGCAGATGCCGGAGGAATGGAGAAGTGTGCTGGTGCCCATTTTTAAGAACAAGGAAGACCTGCAGACGTGGTTGATGAGCCATACGATGAAGTTATGGGAAAGAATAGTGGAAGCTAGACTAAGGGCGGTTTGCTTTGAGGATGTTAATAAAGAAGTACAGAGAAGGTCAGAGGGAGCTGCATTGTGCCTTTATGGATCTAGAGAAAGCATATGACATGATGCCCAGAGAAGGATTGTGGTGTTGTATGAGGAAGTCTGGGGTGGCAGAGAAGTATGCTAGAGTGGTGCAGGACATGTATGAGAGATGTAAGACAGTGGTGAGGTGTGTTGTCGGTGTGACAGAAGAGCTCAAGGTGGAAGTAGGACTGCATCAAGGGTCAGCTCTGAGCACCTTCTTGTTTGCAATGGTGATGGACAGGCTGACAGACGAGGTTAGACAAGATTCCCCATGGACTATGATGTTTGCAGATGACATTGTGATCTGTAGTGAGAGCAGAGAACAAGTGGAGGAAAATCTCTTTTGGAACTCTTTCTTGGCATGAAACCAAACTGTTGTTCACAAATGCTGACCGCTGCCCTTAGTCTAGCTTCCACTATTCTTTCCCATAACTTCATCATATGGCTCATCAACTTTATCCCTCTGTAGTTGCCACAACTCTGCACGTCTCCCTTGTTCTTAAAAATGGGCACCAGCACACTTCTCCTCCATTCCTCTGGCATCCTCTCACTCTCTAAGGTGGAGGTATGCTCTGGAAAGGAGGGTAATGAAGGTTAGCCTCAGTAAAACAGAATACATGTGCGTGAACGACAAGGACCCAAGAGGAACAAGCAGAGATAAAGAAAGTGGAGGATTGAAAGTACTTAGGCTCAACAATCCAGAGCAATGGAGAGTGTGGAAAAGAGGTGAAGAAGCGTGTGCAGGCAGGTTGGAATGGTTGGAGAAAAGTGTCCGGTGTGATGTGTGATAGGAAGGTTTCGGCAAAAATTAAAGGAAAAGTGTACAAGATGGTGTTGAGGCCAGCGATGTTGTATGGTTTAGAAACAGTGGCGCTGGGGAAAAGACAGGAGGCAAAGCTGGAGGTAGCAGAGATGAAAATGTTGAGGTTCTCTTTGGGAGTAATGAGGATGGATAGGATCAGGAATGAGTCCATCAGAGGGACAGCGCATGTAAGATGTTTTGGAGACAAAGTCAGAGAGGCTAGATTGAGATGGTTTGGACATGTACAGAGGAGGGATAGTGGATATATTGGTAGTAGGATGCTGAGGTTGGAACTACCAGGCAGAAGGTCTAGAGGAAGATCAAAGAGAAGATTTATGGATGTGGTGAAGGAGGACATGAAGGTAGTTGGAGTAAGAGAAGAAGATGCAGAAGATAGGGGGAGATGGAGGCAGATCATTTGCTGTGGCGACCCCTGAAGGGAACAGCCGAAAGTAAAAGAAGAAGAAGAACTGTATGTGCGTGTGAGAGAGAGAGAGAGAGAGAGAGAGAGAGAGAGAGAGAGAGAGTGTCTGTGTGTGTGTGTGTGTGTGTGTGTGTGTGTGTGTGTACCTTCAGTGTTACCCTTTTGGTTATGTTACTCCGAAATATACAGCCTCCTCTTGTCTCTCCTGGTCAGCTGATCAATCAGAAATAGGTTTAAAGTACATTTATCAGAATGGGACCCAAATTACACAATTATGGCTGGTGTGAAATGCATTCTGTGATAATCGTCAGTTAATATTCCTGATGCACCCCAGTGAAATGGGAGGAGCAAGAACACATCTGGGTGCTCAGCGTGTATTGGATGGATGTGAATGGAACTAGGGTGTGATTGATGGCACTGTACATGAACTCAAGTTCAGACAGTAACCAGGTCTGAGGAGCATCAACCTTCCACCCGTCTCACACGAACATGGCTTTCAACCAATCTACTGATGCCAAGGTGCAGATTCAGAGACTTATCAAGGGCGGGGCTGGTGGTGCTGGGGGTCTCTGTCCTTTGATTAGACGTCATTAACTTGCTGTTCTTGTTTTTTTTTGGTGCCAGCGTGGGTCCAAATCTTCAGGTTTAACCCATAGGGGTCACTGAGCCATTCTGAACCCATTCGGTGCTGATTATGCTCACGAGTGTGCTCACGTGGGTTTCATCTCAGTCTGATCATGTCAACAGTTTTAAATCTGTCATTAAAGTGATACCAAATCACACTGATGTCATTTTTATAAACACACATGATGCGTTCTTGGAATTATCAGGGCATGTGAAGAGTCTCATCATCATTAATAATAATAATAATAATAATAATACGTAATAATAATAATGATTCAGATGTGTATACATGTATAATTGATAGATAAATTCATCAATTTTCGGAACCGATTAATTGTAATTTGAGTCGCGGGGAGGCTTAATGCCCATCTCAACCGACTCTAGGCAAGGGCAGAGTACATCCTGGACAGCTCGCCAGGCCATCGCAGGGCAGAAACCCGTTGATGGATATGCAGCTCCTCTTTACGGAACTCACCAATGGTTCTTTTACATGAACCTCCAGCACAGACAGTGAGAGACACGGCCAGCCTTTCATAACCCAATTAGTGCACTGGGGGGACAGCAATGACAACCCGTTGATAGTGAGGCTTGAACCCCCGACCTTGGCATCAGTCATCCAGCACTTCAGCACCGGGCCACCACCGCCCTTTAAACATGTTATATTATCAGAAAATATTAGTTTGAAGATATTTTTAATCATTCTTTAACATAATTATTTTGGAAATTTGTTCACGCTCTTTTTAAAGAAAATATCTTCAAGTATTTCGAGCAGAAAACAGAAACTCGTCCCAAACAACAGCCGTGTGATTTTATAATTATTACTCATGGATTTAGATCATTAATAGATGATATAGCAGCTTTAATAATGTGAAGGTTAAGTTCTTCACCTTGAGGGTTGGACACTGGGTTGTTCAGCAGGAAGTACACGGGCTCGCTGTCTCTCGGCTGATCACCTGATACCAAAACCCGGTTTATTAAATGATATTATTGTATACTTTACACTTAAAATCCATTAAAGAAGAAGAGTTTTTAAAAGAAGAGTGAACTCACCGGACCGGGAGGCCTTCGGGAGTGAATGAATGGAGTCATAGACGTGAGTGTGTTGTTGTGAGGCATCGAGTCCTCCTGGAACACACAACACAAATAAACCCAGAATCGAACCCGTACTTCCCTCGAATTTACACGATCATCCTTTTCTATATACGACCAGCAGCTGCAGGCAGTTTGCTGGAGAAAATCTAGCAGTTTGTTTAAATATCCATCAGTGCAGGCTGTGTGCAGGTTTGAGCAGCGACTGCAGTGTGATCAAGGTCGCTGAAGGTTATTAGTGAATGCAGTTCATCAGATCTGTGTTACTCGTGTAATATGTGTTCTATAGGCTGTTGTTATTATTTATATAAGTGTGCATTTCCATCATTTTTTAATGTTTTGAGTAACTCTGGGTTTACACCAGTACGACGTCTGCAATCTCTGAGATATGAGAACCATGATGAGCCTCCGGTGCAGGGTGGGGGTGGGGGTGGGGGGTATCGGATCATGATGATCCTGAGAGAACTTGGTGGGCTTGTAATGATCGCAGCAAAAATTCTTCAGTGTGAATGTATCACAATCAAACAGAAATGGTAGCGTGTGTATAAGTGAGTGTTGGCTGTAGGTGATATTCATCAGAAATGTACAAGTCTCACATACACACACACACACACACACACACACACACACATGCACGCACGCACGCACACACACACACACACACACACACACACACACACACACACACACACACAAACACACACACACACACGCACACATACAGTGCCACTAGGTGTGAGTGTGATTGTGAATGGTTGTGTGAGTGTTGGTCCATTGATGGCATGGTGAGTCATTCAGGGTGTAACCTGATATCAATGTGAGTTGGCTAAGATAGACGCCAGCCTCACTGCAAATCTAATAAGGATTAAGTGACTCGGTAAATGAGGGAGGGGCTGAAATGACCTGTTTAACTGAAATCATGCATTTATATTTATATCTCTAATCATGACACCTAGAATTAATCATTTAATTACATTTTAATTTAGAATTAATGTTACGGTAAATCAATTAATTCGTTAACTAATGTAGTATCAGGATAGCACTGTAGAGATATAAGTATTATTATAACTTTCGTGCAGTATTGTTATGATAATTATCACAGTGTTATTTTAATCTTAGTATGAGATTTGAGATGATATTTCCTTTCAGCTTCTCCCCTTTCTCAGGGGTCGCCACAGCGAATGAGTGGCATGATTGGATAGGTTTGATGGTTATAGGTTTTTAGGTCGATGCCCTTCCTGTCACAACCCTTTAGCGAGGGACAGAAACACGCTGACGGCTTTGCAGCTCCTCTTTACGAAAGTCAGCAATGGTTCTTTTACATCAACCTCTCACCATAGACAGTGAGAGACACGCCCGGCCTTCAATAACCCAGTTAGTGCGCTGGGGGAACAGTGTCAACCCTGTGGAGAGTGGGACTCGAACCCCCAATCTTAGGATCAGCAATCTAGAGCCCTATACCACTAGACCGCCACTGCCCTTATTATTTTAATATTCTTGTATTATGGCTTTAGTATAGTATGAGTATTATTATAGTCTTACTATGGCATTATTCTAACATTATTGTTGTTTACTTTTGGTATTTGTATATTTTACCATATTACTACAGCATAATATACATGTCGTTGGTAAAGTACTAGCATAGTATTAGTATGGTTTTAGTAGTATTATAACATTATAATGGTATGAATATAGTAGTGGTATGTTATTGACATTGTCATGGCATTATCTTGGATTAGAATAATATTAGTTTTGTTCTGATATCGGGATAATATTAGTATTTTTATAATATTGGTACACAGTTAGTATTATGATGGCATCAGTACAGTATTAGTATTATCATAGTATTATTATGATGTTGATATAATGTTAGCATTGTTATGACATTCATATGGAATTGATATTACTACAATTTTCGTGTAGTATTAGTTCTGTTATAGTATTATTATTGTGTTGGAATAGTGTTGGTGTTAGTATGGGATTAGTATTAGTATAGTACAGGGATCCCTCACTTCCCGCGGTTAATGGGGACCGAAATACCCCTGCAACCGCTGAATTCCACAAACTATATGAATATAATACATTGGAGCCTCGGTACTTGACCATAATTTGTTCCCGATGGCGGGTCGAATTCCAATTTGGTCGAATTCCAAATCTGCTTTTCTCATTATAAATAATGTCTTCTTCTTTTCCTTTCGGCTGTTCCCTTCAGGGTTTGCCACAACAAACCATCTGCCTCCATCTCACCCTATCCTCTGTATCGTCTACTTACTCCAGCTACCTTTATATCTTCCTTCACCACATCCATAAATCTTCTCTTTGGTCTTCCTCGAGGCCTTCTGCGTGGGAGTAATCTCAGCATCCTACTACCAATATACTCACTATCCCTCCTCTGTACATGTCCAAACCATCTCAATCTAGCCTCTCTGACTTTGCCTCCAAAACCTCTAACATGTGCTGTCCCTCCGATGTACTCATTCCTGATCCTATCCATCCTCGTTCCTCCCAAAGAGAACCTCAACATTTTCATCTCTGCTACCTCCAGCTCTGCCTCCTGTCTTTTCCCCAGCGCCACTGTTTCTAAACCATACAACATCGCTGGCCTCAACACCATCTTGTACACTTTTCCTTTCATTCTTGCCGATACCCTCCTATCACACATCACACCGGTCACTTTTCTCCAACCATTCCAACCTGCCTGCACACGCTTCTTGACCTCTTTTCCACACTCTCCATTGCTCTGGATTGTTGAGTCTAAGTACTTTCAATCCTCCACCTTCCTTATCTCTGCTCCCTGTAACCTCACCGTTCCTCTTGGGTCCTTGTCGTTCACACACATGTACTCTGTCTTACTGAGGCTAACCTTCATTCCTCTCCTTTCCAGGGCATACCTCCACCTCTCTAGATTTTCCTGCACTTGTTCTCTGCTCTCACTACAGATCACAATGTCATCTGCAAACATCATAGTCCATGGGGAATCTTGTCTAACCTCGTCTGTCAGCCTGTCCATCACCATAGCAAACAAGAAGGGGCTTAGAGCTGACCCTTGATGCAGTCCCACCTCCACCTTGAACTCTTCTGTCACCCCGACAGCACACCTCACCACTGTCTTACATCTCTCATACATGTCCTGCACCACTCTAACATACTTCTCTGCCACTCCAGACTTCCTCATGCAATACCACAGTTCTTCTCTCGGCACCCTGTCATATGTTTTCTCCAGATCCACAAAGGCACAATGCAGTTCCCTCTGACCTTCTTTGTACTTCTCTATTAACATCCTCAAGGCAAACACTGCATCTGTGGTGCTCTTTCTTGGCATGAAACCAAAGTGTTGTTCACAAATGCTGACCTCTGCCCTTAGTCTAGCTTCCACTATTCTTTCCCATAACTTCATCGTATGGGTCATCAACTTTATCCCTCTGTAGTTGCCACAACTCTGCACATCTCCCTTGTTCTTAAAAATGGGCACCAGCACACTTCTCCTCCATTCCTCTGGCATCCTCTCACTCTCTAAGACCTTGTTGAATGTTCTTGTCAGAAAATCTACTGCTTCTTCTCCTAGACACTTCCATACCTCCACCGGTATGTCATCAGGACCAACTGCCTTTCCATTCTTCATCCTCTTCAATGCCCTCCTCACTTCACCCTCACTAATCTTTGCTACTTCCTGGTCCTCAACAGTCACCTCTTCTACTCTTTTTTCTCTCTCATTTTCCTCATTCATCAGCTCTTCAAAATACTCTTTCCATCTTCCCAGCACACTTCTGTCATCAGTCAATAAATTTCCCTCTCTGTCCTTTATCAATCTAACTTGCTGCTGTGTTATAAATGCTTATAATAACAAAAATTGAAAAATAATGCAGAAAATGTAAATAAAATATAAATGCACACACACACACACACACGCTCGCACACACACACACACACACACACACACACACGCGCGCTCACACACACACACACACACACACACACACACACACACACACACACACACACACACACACACAAATGCACACCTCACATAAAAATGTAAATAGTTTTGTTGAGTTCTTTTTGTTTGTTTGTATGTTTGCTTGTCTATTTGGGATTTTTTTTTCATAACTGGCCTTGTTTTGCGGCAGTTTCCTTAACTTTTCACTATTTTTCCTTAATTTCCTAATTTTTTTGTTTTTTGATGAATATTTTTGAAAAACCTGCAATGCATTGAAGCCGCAGAAACTAAAACATGAAGTAACGAGGGATCCCTGTATTAGAATAATTCAGTGACAGACTAAAGTGGACTCCAATGAAATCTATATTTCTCACCTTTACTTTTAGAACAAACAATTCCCCACAGAACAAGAAAAAGCAGTAGAAGTGCCACACTGCTCACTCCAACCCCAACAGAGACTTTCCACCACATCTCTAAAATAATAAGAACAACTAGGTAAACAGTAGAACCATGGCGCTGTGGGGTGGTCAGCCCCACAGCAAGAAGGTCATGGGCTCAAGGTGTTGCTGTTTGGAGTTTATCCTTTGTCCTTTCGGTGCTTGTATGGGTTTCAGCCAGGCACTCTGGTTCCCACCCACAGCCCAAAAACGTACTCACTAGGCTCATTCACTGTTCCAAATTACTCCTTGAGGTGAGTGTCTGGTGGCTGTAACTAACCTTTTCCATCGTCATCATCATCAGTATCATCACCATCAATTTTCTTATCTGAGGAAGAGAGCATATAAAAAATTATATAAATCATACAAATGTTTTTGAACTGTGTCCACGGGTGTCCTGGTGCCAAGTGCACTTATGGATACCCTTATCTTCAAACATGGTGTTCATAATAGACAAACTGTGACGAGCACAGAAGTCCAACGATGAAACACCATTCAGGTTCAAACTAGAGATGCCGTACCTACCGATCACACCCTTCCAGGTCACACTGTCGTTGCCCACATTGGCATTGAACTCTCCCAGGACAATGAGGGAGTCCCATGTGGGAGCATTCTCTAACACATCCCCTAAAGAGTCCAAGAAGGGAGGGTACTTTAAACTGTCATTTGGTGCATAAGCACAAATGACAGTCAGGACCCGTCCTTCCACCCAAGGGTGGAGGGAAGTTATTCTTTCATCAACTGGGGAGAACCCAAATTGTGGGCACCAAGACAAGGGGGCAACAAATATGCCCACACCAGCTCACCACCTCTCCCCATGATCAACTCCAGAATGGAATAAGGTCCAGCCCCTCTCGAGATGGGTGGTTCCAGAGCCCAAGCTAAGTGTTGAGGTGAGTCTGACTACACCTAGTCGGTATCTCTCCACCTCATGCACCAGCTCAGGCTCCCTCCCCACCAGAGAGGTGACATCCCATGTCCTAAAAGTCAGAGTCAATAGCTGAGGATTGGTCCAATGGAACCTATGCCACACAACTCACACTGCACCCAACTCCTATAGCACCTCCCCCAGGTGGTGGGTCCATGGGAGGGTGGACCCATGTCCCCTTTTTGGGCTGGACCCAGATGGGCTCCATAGGCAGAAGCCTGACCACTATACACTTGCCTTCGAGTCCCTCCCCCAGGCCTGGCTCCAGGGGGGGCGCCGGAGACCCACATCCTGGAAAGGGAAACTGTGTCCTTGTTTTTTCCTTCATCACAAAGGTCTTTTGAATCATGGTTCATCTGGACCTTCATCTAGGACCTCTTTTAGTTTGGGTGACCCCAACAGGGGCATAATGCCTCAGACAAGATAGCTCCTAGGATCATTAGGACATTGCAAACTCCTTCACCATGATAAGCTGGCGATTGAAGAAGGAGCCGCAACTCGATGATTGACACAACCTGGTGGTGAACTGGTTCTGATGGTGGGGGAGGCTGCCTGATCTTACGGACCATTAACTCCCACTTTCAGCAGAGCAACAACCATGTCCTGGTGTAGTTGTCAGGACGTGTGATCCACAGCAAGAAGGTCACGGGTTCAAGGTGTTTCTGTTTGGAGTTTACCCCGTGTTCTCCTGGTGCTTGTGTGGGTTTCATCCAGGCACTCCGGTTTCCACCCACAGATCAAAAACGTGCTCACTAGGATAATTCACTGTTCCAAATTACTCCTTGAGGTGAGTGTGTGTAGGCTGTAACTAACCTTTTCCATCGTCAATATCAGCAGCATCATCACCATCAAGTTTCTTATCTGAGGAAGAGAGCACATAAAAAAATGTATAAATTATACAAATGTTTTTGAACTGCGTCCACAGGTGTCCTGGTGCCAAGTGCACTTATGGATACCCTTATCTTCAAACATGGTGTTCGTGATAGACAAACTGTGACGAGCACAGAAGTCCAACAATGAAACACCATTCGGGTTCAGACTAGAGATGCCGTACCTACCGATCACACCCTTCCAGGTCACACTATCATTGCCCACATGGGCGTTGAACTCTCCCAGGACAATGAGGGTACACAGCGAGAGCATTCTCCAACACATCCCCTAAAGACTCCAAGAAGGGTGGGTATTCTAAACTGTCATTTGGTGCATAAGCACAAATGACAGTCAGGACCTGTCCCTCTACCCAAAGGTGAAGCGATGTTATCCTTTTGTCGACCAAGGAGAACCCCAAAATGTGGGCACCAAGACAGGGGGGCAACAAATATGCCCACAGCGGCTCACCACCTCTCCCAATGAGCAACTCCAGAATGGAATAAGGTCCAGCCCCTCTCGAGATGGGTGGTTCCAGAGCCCAAGCTATGTGTTGAGGTGAGTCTGACTACACCTAGTCGGTATCTCTCCAGCTCAGGCCCCCTCCCCACCAGAGAGGTGACATCCCATGTCCTAAAAGTCAGAGTCAATAGCTGAGGATTGGTCCAATGGAACCTATGCCACACAACTCACACTGCACCCAACTCCTATAGCCCCTCCCACAGGTGGTGGGTCCATGGGAGGATGGACCCATGTCTCCTTTTTGAACTGGGCCCGGCTGATCTCCATGGGCAGAAGCCTAACCACCACGCACTTGCCTTCGAAAACACCCCCCCCCCCAGGCCTGGCTCTGGAGGGCAGGACCCTGGTGACCCACCTCCTGGAAAGGGAAACTTTGTCCTTGTTTTTTCCTTCATCATAAAGGTCTTTAGAACCATGGTTCAAGTGGACCTTCATCTAGGACCTGTTTTCCTTGGATGACCCAACAGGGGCATAATGCCTCAGACAAGATAGCTCCTAGGATCATTAGGACATTTCAAACTACTTCACCACAATAAGCTGGCGATTGAAGAAGAGGTCACAGCTCAATGATCGACACAATCTGGTGGAGAGCTGGCTTTGATGATGGGGAAGGCTGCTTGACATTATGGGCTTTTAATTCCCACCTCCAGCAGTGCTACAACCACCTCTCGAAGGAGGGGGTGACATGGAGTCCGAATGGGCCAAGTTCTGTGCCTCCATTGCTGAGGCAGCAGCCCATATCTGCTGCCAGAAGGTCACCGGTGCCTGTCGTGGCGATAACCCCTGAACTCAATGCTGGACACCTGCAGTGAAGGGAGCCGTCCAGCTGAAAAAGGAGACCTATTGGGTCTTATAGGCCTGTGGGACTTCTGAGGCAGCAGACAGTTACGGGCAGGCCAAACATGCTGCAACGCAAGCTGTTGCTAATGCAAACTCTCGGACATGGGAGGAGCTCGATGAGGGCCTGGAGAACAATTATAGGTTGGCCTCAAAAAGGTTCTGGACCATCATCCTCAGGAGGGGAAAAGCACTTCTCCACAAATACTGTTTACAGTGGAAGTGGAAAACTGCTCACCTCCACTGGGGATGTCGTCGGGACATTTAAGGAATATTTCGAGGACCTCCTGAATCCCACCAAGATGCCATCCATGGAGGAGGAAGATCCTGGGGGTTTGAATGGGGGTCCACCCTTCACTGGGGCTGAGGTCACCAAGGTAGTCAAAAAGCTCCTCAGTGGTTGGGCACCGGGGGTGGATGAGATCCGCCCCAAATATCTCAGGGCTCTGTATGTTGTAGGACTGTCTTGGTTGACATGTCTCTGTAACATCGCGTGGTCATCGGTGGCTGTACCTCCGGATTGGCAAACCAGGGTGCTTGTCCCCCTTTTTTAAAAGAGAGGCCAGAGGGTGTGTTCCAGTTATGGTGGAATCACACTATTCAGCCTACTCGGGAAAGTCCATGCAGGAGAACTGGAGAGGAGGATCCAAGCAATGGTTGAAACTTTGATTCAGGAGTAACTATGTGGCTATTGGCCTGGTCGCGACACTCTCAGCCAACTCTGTGCTCTACAGGATCATGGAGGGGGCGATGGGAGTTGCACAAATTGTCCAAATGTGTTTTGTGGATTTAGAGAAAGTCTTGTGGGTTGTGCTCCGGGAGTACGACATTCCGGAACCATTGCTACAGGCCATTCAGTCATTGTATAATCTGCTGACTAATCTCACCAGAGTCAGAGCTTGGTCCGTATTAGGAAGAACAGTTCAAATTCATTTCTGGTGAGGGTTGGAGTAATTTAAGGCTGTTCTCTGTCACCAATTCTGTTCATCATTTTATCGACAGCATTTCTAGGCACAGCCGAGGTGTTGAGGGGTTCTGGTTTTGTGGCCATCGGATCTCATCTCTGCTTTTTGGGATGATATTGTGCTTTTGCCTTGATCAAGCCAGGACCTCCGGCTCTCATTGGAGTGATTCACAGTCAAGTGCGAAGCGGCTGCAATGAAAATCAGCACCTCCAAGTCTGAGGCTATGGTTCTCAGTCGGAATTGTGGAATGCACCCTCCGGGTCAGGAATGAGGTCCTACCCCAAGTGGAGGAGTTCAAGTATCCTGGGGTTGTGTTCACGAGTGAGTGAAGGACGGAGCGGGAGAACGACAGGTGGATCGCTGCAGCCTCTGATGCAAAACGGAGTCTGAACTGGTTCATCGTGGTGAAGAGGGAGCTGAGCCACAATGCAAAGCTCTCAATTTACCAGTTGATCTACTTTCCAACCTTCGCTTATGATCACGAGCTTTGGGTAGTGACCAAAAGAACAAGACTATAGACACAAGCGGCTGAAATGAGCTTCCTTCACCAGGTGGCAGGGCTCCCCCTTAGAGATAGGATGAGAAGGCTCAGCCATCCAGGGGGAGTTTGGAGTAGAACCGCTGCTCCTCTTTGTTGAGAGATGCCAACTGAGGTGGATCTGGTATCTGGTTGGAATGCCTCTCAAACGCCAACCTGGTGTGGTGTTTCAGGCATATCCAACTAGGAAGAGACCCCAGGGTTGACCCAGAACATGCTGGAGAGATTATGTGTCTCGGCTTGTCTGGGAACGCCTCGGTGTCTCCCTGAAAGAGCTGGAGGAAGTGGCTGGGAAGACTTACGTCTGGACTTCATTGCTTGGGCTGCTGCGCCTGCAACCCGACCCCGGATTAAACAGAAAAAGATTATGATGATGATGAAATGTGACTTATTTAAAAAAATTAATTATGAACATGACCAAATATTGAATATGAATAGGATGTCGCAATTTCAGTTCTTCCCTCAATTTGATTATTATTATTATTTTTATTTTATTATTATTATTATTATTATTATTATTATTATTGTTGTTGTTGTTATTTATTTATTTATTTATTCATTTTCTGAACCTCTTAATCCTATTTAGGGTCACGGGGAGGCTGGTGGTGACCATCTCCACCGACTCTGGGCGAGGGAAGAGTACACCCTGAATGGCTTGCCAGGCCATCACAGGGCAGAAACACAGTGATGGCTATGCAGCGCCTCTTGACGAAAGTCAGCAATGGTTCACAGACAATGAGAGACACAGCTGGCCTTTGATAACCCAGTTAGTGCACTGGGGGACAGCAGTGATAACCGGTGATAGTGGGGTTTGAACTCCAAACTTTGGGATCAGTGATCCACCACCTTAACACCAGGCCACCACTGCCCTATTTATTTATTTATTCATTCATTTATTCATTTTCTGTAACTGATTATTCCTAATTAGGGTCATGGGGGCCATTTAGGGTACTCCCTGGACGGCTCGCTAGGCCATCACAGGGCAGAAACACGCTGACAGCTATGCAGCTCATCTTAAGTCTGCAATGGTTCTTTTGCATGAACCTCCAGCGCAGACAGTTACATCAGTTCCGTAGCACTTAGTTTGAAATCAATAATGTAAACATTTCAATATTACGAGACTCTCACCTTGTGCTGGAGTTACAGTCAGATTGATCACAGGAACAGCGTTGCAGTAGTAAATCCCCGAGTCTGAGAGGGACACATTGTTTATTCTCAGAGATAAATCACTTAACGCACTGTATCTGTTGTCAGGATCATGGTTGGGTTTTTCTTGTTCTTCTCCATGTTTAGCGGTGAGAATATCACGTCTCCTTCCATCAACCCCTTTACTCCAAATCACGCTCTCGTCATGATTACAGAACAGAAGAGTGTCACTCCCCACCGTGCAGGTCTGATTAATGATGGCTGTAAAAACAACAACAACAACAACAACAACTGAAATGTACACAATTGTTGATTTTTTTTATACGTATTCCTGAACTTTCTGACATCATTAACCAATCATGCACCGTGTACAGTACAATCCACACTACAATCTCAAATACATATACAGATCAGTACCATGGACGTAAAACTGTTTCTTTATGGTGTAGAATCACTTACTTACCAGGAAGACCGGCCTGTAAGCAGCCATAGAGCAGGAGCCCAGTTAAACCGAGAACACACATTCCTGTCGCTGGTCTTTACAGACTCTTGTGAAACTCTTCAGGCAGCGTCTGTGGTGTTCACTGCAAATGCAGGAACTGGACCACGTGGGGCTGATGAGCTGATGTGTTGTTTAAAAAAAAATTATTTCCAAATATAAAGCTGAACTTGTGTAATCTGTCTATTAATAAAGGTTCAGTATTTATATAAATGTTTTAAATCATTATATTCTGGGTTTTGATGTATGTATAATATATCATTTAATTCTGAAAATTTAAAGATAAAATGTAAGCGGCTGGACACTTATAGAAGCAGCTGATAAATATTATGATAGTTCTCTTTATTTATTTATTTATTTTACCAGGTCTGTTTAACTTCCTTCCTTTTGCTCAGCCTGGAGTTTAATATCTGATTAAGGAACTGAACCCTGACAGTCTGCAGTCGGAACACGAAATATCTGTGTTTTCTGGATCGTGTCTGAAAGGAAATGAAAACCCAGTTGAATTATATCAGTTCATTTCTTCTGGTCAGGTTCACTTGTTGCTCTCTTACTCAATTCCTGAACTGCATAACCCGACTATTAGGGTCATGCAGAGGCTAAAAGCCTATCTCATCCGACACTGGGTGAATGTCTGAATAGCTGGTCGGAGTGTAACACGGCCAGCACACAGACCCTCACACCTGGGGGCAATCTGGAGCAGTGAATTAGCCTGAGGTGCCTGTTTTTGGACTGTGGGAAGAAACCCGGGTAACCTGAGGAAACCTACACATGCATGGGGAGGATGTAGAAGCTCCACACAGCAACGCCCTCAGTGAACCAGGATCTTCTTGCAGTGAGGCGGACATGCTGACCGCTACACCACCGCGCCGCCCGCCTCCACTTGTCATGGCATTTCAATATTGAAGTTAAGTTTCTAGGTTATTCAAAGTTAAATTGAAAGTTATTCATTCACCGTTTTTACTGTTTATGAGCAAATCGTATTCTGAACCTGATTTCACTCGCACTGTTATACGCCGTTTACCTTTGGTTTATTTTATTTATATTTTATTTGCATTTTATTTATAGTTTGAAGTCTCAAACTTTCATGATTTTTTTTTTTGTTTTGTTGGGTTTAACCTTATGTAATTTACCACAGATATCACACCCCACGTCCATAAAAACTATCATTCAGAAGCTAGAATGAAATCTTCAGTCTGCAATTGGTCGTCCGGTCCTGGGGAAATGCTGACGAGCTGGTTATTGCACCCTCGAAATCTTTTAGTACAAACTAACCGTGTTGTTCTCTGAAAACAGACGTCCTGCTTTAAAATAAAAATCAAATAGAATACAGATTAATGATATTTACTCGTATATTCATTCACTCATGGGGCCGGTGGTGTAGTGGTTCGGGTGCTGGGCTCATGATCAGGAGGTTGTGTGTTCGAATCCCAGTTGGACCCCCACTGTGCTAAGACCCCTGGGCAAGGTCTCGACCACAAGTGTGCCTGTGTTCACCCAGCAGTATAAATGGTATCAGTAAAAATACACTGGGAAGGGAACCTGTGATGGACTAGCGTCCCATCCTGGAGGAGTTGAACTCCTGGTCGCTTCAAGCTATGGAAACCGAGGATAAGCACCGGCCTGATGAGTCACTGGACTCGAGTGGAAAGAGCCAACATTACCTTACATTACCTTATTACACTCACTCATCATTAAACTGCTTAATCCTAACTAGAGTCACAGGGAAGCTGGAGCCTATCTCGGCAAACATTTACCGAGGTGGAGTACACTGTAAACAGATTGCTCGACCATCGCAGGGCAACATAGACACACCCATACATTTCCATTTACTGCAGAAGCCTTAACAAGGGCAACTTACATTGTTATAAAACTGAGCACTTGAGAGTTCTGTGGTACTGGCAGATTCAGGGTACCGGGACTTGAACCCCTGACATTCATATCCAAAAGTCAGACCCTTAAGCACCTGTGCCACAACTGTTTCTTCTAATACATGGCATCCATTTACACTCACACTGAGCGGACATTAGGAACCATCATTATCATCTTCATCTTCTTCCTCCACTTAATCCAGGGCTGGGTCGTGGAGGAAGCAGCCTAAGCAATGAGATCCAGACGTCCCTCTCTCAAGCCACGTCGTCCAGCTCTTCCAGGGGGTCACTGAGGTGTTCCCAGACCGGCCGAGAAACATAGTCCCTCCAGGGTGTTTGAGGTCAACCTCAGAGTCTCCTCACGGTTGGACGTGCCTGAAATACCACACCAGGGAGGCGTTCGGGGTCTTTATAATCAGATGCAGAACCACCTTAACTGGCTCCTCTCAACACGGAGCAGCAACGGTTCTACTCCAAGCTCCTCCAGGATGGCTCAGCTTCTCACCTTAACTCATTTTAGGAGCGTGTACCCGCGTTGAACAGGACCCCAAGATACTTCAAGTCCTCCACATGTTACAGGACCTCATTCCCGACTCGGAGGGTGCATTCCAACCTTTTCCAGCTGAGAAACATGGCCTCGGACTTGAAGGTGCTGATTTTCATCTTGGCCACTTTGCACTCACCTGCAACTCATTGCAATGCAACAGCCTTAACAACAAACCCTAAACAAACACAAAACAAAAAACAACCCGAAACCCCTCATCAAAACAACTTATATTATTGTGAGGTGTGTGTGTACGCGCATCCTTGTTGCCCCCCGTCTGGGTGCCCATATGTTTGGCTTTTCCCCAGTCGATGAAAGGGTGGCTTTCCTCTGCCTTCGGGTGTGGTTATGCTTATGCACCAAATGACAGTTCAGAGTTCTCACCCACCTTGGAGTCTTTAGGGTTTGTGTTGGAAAACGCTCCCTTGGGAGACTCACTCGTTGTCCTGGAAAACCTCAATACCATTGTGGGCAACGATAGCGTGACCTGGAAGGGTGTGATTGGTAGGTGCAGCCTCTCCAGTTTGATAACGAATGGTATTTCGTTGTTGGAATTTTGTGCTCATCAGTTTGTCTATCATGAACACAATGTTCTCCCAAACCCGGTGGTGGACACCTACAGTGAAGGGGGCCATCCAGCTGAAAAAGGAGGCCTATCGGTTTTATTGGCCTGTGGGACTCCCAAGTCAGCAGACAGGTACCAGCAGGCCAAACGTGCAGCAGCCTGAGCTGTTGCTGATGCAAAATCTCAGGTGTGGGAGGAGTTTGCTGAGGGCCTGAAGAGCAATTATCAGTTGGCCTCAAAATTGTTCTGGACCACCATCCGAGGCCTTTGGAGAGGAATGCAGTTCTCCACAAATAATGTTTTTACAGTGGAAAAGGGGAGGTGCTCACCTTGATTGGGGATGTCTTCGGGGGTGGAAGGAATATTTCAAGGACCTTCTCAATCTGATCATCACAGGAGCTGAGGTCACTGAGGTAGTCCAAAAGCTCCTCGGTCGTTGGGCTCCAGGGGTAGATGAGATCCACTATGAATATCTCGGGATTCTGGGTATGTAGGACTGTCTTGGTTAACAGGTCATACTCCTCAGACGACCTAGGAAAGTCTGTGGAGCAGAACTGGAGAGGAGGATCCAGGCCAAGAGTTTTCGGATTCAGGACAAACAATGTGTTTCCTCTCAACCAACTCTATACTGTACGTCCTCTCAGATCCTGGACGAGGCAACGGGACTTTACCCAATCTGTGTTACCCACGTGTGTTTTGTGGATTTAGAGAAGGCTTTCGACCCTGTCCCTCGGGTGACCTTGTGGGGCGGGCTCTGGAAGTACAGTGTACCGGACACATTGAAATGGGTCATTCGGTCTCCGTATGACCGGAGCCCAAACTTGGTCCTCATTGGTAATAACAGGTCTTCATTTCTGGTGAAAGTTGGAATCCATCAAGCCTTTCCTTTGTCACTGATTCTGTTCATCATTTTTATTTTATTTTTACTTTTCCCCATTTTTTCCCCTAATTTACTCTTGTCAAATTCCCAGACATCAGGTACTTCCTTTGGTATCACATGACCATCACAGAGGCTCAAAAGTATGCAAACCCCCCCTCCGTGACATGCAATGCTGGCCACCCCCTCTTTTTGAATGGTTGCATATGCATATTTCTGGGGCAGGTATAACACACTCAGCGGGAAAGCGCTATCTGCCCCCTCGTAGGAATGAGCTTACAGATGCATGTGATTGGCTGGTGACCGCTGTGAGTGAATGGGAAGAAAGTGTATGCTGTCCCTCCCTCCAGTGAGAGCCCGACCATTTAGCTTCCATGGACTCCCAGCGACGGACGGCTGTGGCATTAACCCGGATTCGAACTTACAACCTAAGGGTTAGTAGTCACTCATCTTGTGAATGAATCTGCGAGTTATTAACAACGAGATAATACGGTGTTTATTGGAGAGAATATTTGATGAAACCGCCGCCTCCCATGTCACTCAGAAATCCTGATTCTGTAAATATTGATGTTTCTGGTTTATTTACTGACTCGTGTTGGAAGTCATGGATGTTTGAGAAACTCTCATAAAGGCCTTTATACATCATTTCTATATAAATAATTCTAATCCTGATAAAGAAAATGGATATGAATCAATCGAACTCGGAATTAAACCACCACCCTCATAAAAGAAAAAATTATATATATATATATATATATATATATATATATATATATATATATATATATATATATATATATAAAAGGACAGGACAAAGACTTTCTATTGAAACTCCATTTATCACTGCTCTACCAAAAAGTATTCAGCACTCTCTTACGGAAGGATCTACTCAGAAAATTTTATATATATATATATATATATATATATATATATATATATATATATAAAATGCAGCCATGAGGCGGGGGGGGGCACAACTAACAAGTGTCTCTCCCCCTTATATGCAGAAGGTTGCGACAGGAAGGGGATCCGGCGTAAAACTTCGGCCACATTTCTAATGCAAATGATCAAAACAAAATTCATACCGGATCGGTCGAGGCCCGGGTTAACAACGACCGCCATCAGTGCTGTCAACCAACAGGGTGCTGATGGAAATTGGACCACTGTTGATCGAAGAGGTCAAAGAAGGAGATGCAGGAGGCGTGTCCATAGGCAGAGAGAGAAGAGGAAATGCATGAGTCTAGGACTGAAAGTAGGGACTTTGAATGTTGGAACTATGGCAGGAAAAGGTAGAGAGCTGGCTGACATGATGCAGAGGAGGAAGGTGGACATACTGTGTGTTCAGTAGACCAGGAGGAACGGGAGCAAGGCTAAAAGCTTAGGAGCAGGGTTTAAACTGTTTTATCACGGTGTGGATGGGAAGAGAAGTGGAGTAGGAGTCATCTTGAAGGAGGAGTTTGTCAGGAATGTTCTAGAAGAGAAAAGAGTGTCAGACAGAGTGATGAGTCTCAAGTTAGAAATTGAAGGCGTGATGTTCAATGTTGTTAGTGCTTATGCCCCACAGGCAGGATGTGAGCTATAACAGAAGGAGAGATTCTGGAGTGAGTTAGATGAAGTGATGCAGAGTACCCCAGAGGTGAAAGAGTGGTCATTGGGGCAGACTTCAATGGACATGTTGGTGCAGGCAACAGAGGGGATGAGGAAGTGATGGGCAGGTTTGGTATCCAGGACAGGAACAGAGAAGGACAGATTTTGATCAATTTTGCAAAAAGGATGGAAATGGTTGTGGTGAATACTTTCTTGAAGAAGAAACAGGAGCATAGGGTGACTTATGAAAGTGGAGGCAAGAGCACACAGGTAGACTACATCTTGTGTTGGCGATGTAATTTAAAGGAAGTCAGTGACTGCGAAGTAGTAGTGGGTGAGAGTCTGGATGCTGGTGTGCAAGATGACACTGATGGTGAGGAAGGTGAAAAAGGCAAAGGCAGAGCAATAGACAAAGTGGTGGAAGCTGAAAAAGGACGAGTGTCGGGTTGTCTTCAAGGAGGAGTTGAAACAGGCTTTGGGTAGTCAGGAAGTGCTTCCAGATGACTGGACAACTATAGCCAATGTGATCAGGAAGACCGGTTGGAGTGGAATGAGGAAGTGCAGGATTGTGTACAAAAGAAGAAGTTTGCTAAGAAGAAGTGGGACACAGAGAGGACCGAAGAGAGTAAACAGGAGTACAGGGAGACAGCGTAAGGCGAAGGTAGCGGTGTCAAAGGCCAAACAGAGGGCGTATGATGACTTGTATAATAGGTTGGAAAGTAAGGAGAATGTAATGAAATGTAATGAAAGTGTGAGAGAAAAAAGAGTAGAAGGGGTGATCGTTGAGGTCCAGGAAGTAGCAAAGATTAGTAAGGGTGAAGTGGGGAGGGCATTGTAGAGGATGAAGAGTGGAAAGGCAATTGGTCCTGATGACATACCGGTGGAGGTATGGAAGTGTCTAGGGGAGGTAGCAGTAGATTTTCTGACAAGAATATTCAATGAGGTCTTAGAAAGTGAGCAGATGCCGGAGGAATGGAGGAGAAGTGTGCTTCTGCACATTTTTAAGAACAAGGAAGATGTACAGAGTTGTTGCAACTACAGAGGGATAAAGTTGATGAGGAATACGATGAGGTTATGGGAAAGAATAGTGGAAACTAGACTAAGGGCAGAGGTCAGCATTTGTGAACAACACTTTGGTTTCATGCCAAGAAAGAGCACCACAGATGCAGTGTTTGCTTTGAGGATGTTAATAGAGAAGTACAGAGAAGGTCAGAAGGAGCTGCATTGTGCCTTTGTGGATCTGGAGAAAGCATATGACAGGGTGCTGAGAGAAGAACTGTGGTATTGTATGAGGAAGTCTGGAGTGGCAGAGAAGTATGTTAGAGTGGTGCAGGACATGTATGAGAGATGTAAGACAGTGGTGAGGTGTGCTGTCAGTGTGACAGAAGAGTTCAAGGTGGAGGTGGGACTGCATCAAGGGTCCGCTCTGAGCCCCTTCTTGTTTGCTATGGTGATGGACAGGCTGGCAGACGAGGTTAGACAAGAATCTCCATGGACTATGATGTTTCAGATGACATTGTGATCTGTAGTGAGAGCAGAGAACAAGTGCAGGGAAATCTAGAGAGGTGGAGGTATGCCCTGGAAAGGAGGGGAATGAAGGTTAGCCTCAGTAAGACAGAATACATGTGTATGAATGCCAAGGACCCAAGAGGAATGGTGAGGTTACAGGGAGAAGAGATAAGGAAGGTGGAGGTATTTAAGTACTTAGGGTCAACAATCCAGAGACGTGGAGAGTGTGGAAAAGAGGTGAAGAAGCGTGTGCAGGCAGGTTGGAATGGTTGGAGAAAAGTGTCCGGAGTGATGTGATGATTGGAGGGCAAGATATGACAAGAATGAAAGGAAAAGTGAACAAGACGACGTTAAGGCCAGAGATGTTGTATGGTTTAGAAACAGTGGCCCTGGGGAACAGACAGGAGGCAGAGCTGGAGGTAGCAGAGATGAAAATGTTGAGGTTCTCTTTGGGAGGAACGAGGATGGATAAGATCAGGAATGAGCACATCAGAGGGACAGCACATGTATGATGTTTTGGAGACAAAGTCAGAGAGGCTAGATTGAGATGGTTTGGACATGTACAGAGGAGGGATAGTGAGTATATTGGTAGTAGGATGCTGGGGTTGGAAAAACCAGGCAGAAGGCCTAGTGCTGCATCTTATTCAGATGTTTATTCACGTTCATCGTGCTGCTTCCTTTCTGTTATTAAAATATCATCCCAGGTTTCTGTTGTAAGAAGCAACACAGACTTCAACTCCTCCTGGATGGGACCCTGGTTGATTACTGGTTACTGGCCTTTCCGCGGGTCTTTTGAACATTTGGAGTCAGGGAATTGAACCTATAGCCTCTCAATCATGACACCAGCACTCTAGCCACTACATCATCAGCTCCACAGGTTTTGCAGTCATAGTCATTAAAATCTTCTTCATCTTCTTCTTCTTTTCCTGTCGGCTTTTTCCCTTTTACTCGGGAGTCGCCACAGTGAATCATCTGATTCGCACATTTAATTTGGCATAGGTGTTTACGTCGGATGCCTTTCCTGTCACAACCCTTAACAAGGGACAGAAACACGCTGACGGCTTTGCAGCTCCTCTTTAGGAGTCAGCAATGGTTCTTTTACATCAACCTCTCACCATAGACAGTGACAGACATGACCCGCCTTTAATAACACAGTTAGTGCACTGGGGGAGTCATTAAAATGTCATCTTCTCTCTCAAAAATCCTAACTGTAATTAATTAGATGGGGGGTTCTGAAATTCTGAGCTGTGGTTTATTAAATTGAAGTTTAATTGCACAACAGCTCCAGTAGTAGTGACATCAATGGCATCAGAAGTAATCGTATACATCAGCAATATATCTTCTTCTTCTTTTCCTTTCGGCTTTTCCCTTCAGGGGTCGCCACAGCGAATCATCTGCCTCCATCTCACCCTATCCTTTGCATCTTCTTCTCTTACACCAACGACCTTCATGTCCTCCTTTACCACATCCATGAATCGTCTCTTTGGTCTTCCTCTAGGCCTTTTGCCTGGTAGTTCCAGCCTCAGCATCCTATTACCAATATACTCACTATCCCTCCTCTGTACATGTCCAAACCATCTCAATCTAGCCTCTCTGACTTTGTCTCCAAAACGTCTTACATGTGCTGTCCCTCTGACGTACTCATTCCTAATCCTATCCATCCTCGTTACTCCCAAAGAGAACCTCAACATTTTCATCTCTGCTACCTCCAACTCTGCCTCCTGTCTTTTCCCCAGGGCCACTGTTTCTAACCCATACAGCATCGTTGGCCTCAACACCGTTTTGTACACTTTTCCTTTCATTTTTGCCGATACCCTCCTATCACACATAACACCGGACACTTTTCTCCAACCATTCCAACCTGCCTGCACACGCTTCTTGACCTCTTTTCCACACTCGCCATTGCTCTGGATTGTTGAGCCTAAGTACTTAAAATCCTCCACCTTTCTTATCTCTGCTCCCTGTAATCTCACCGTTCCTCTTTGGTCCTTGGTATTCATGCACATGTACTCTGTCTTACTGAGGCTAATCTTCATTCCCCTCCTTTCCAGGGCATACCTCCACCTCTCTAGATTTTCCTGCACTTGTTCTCTGCTCTCACTACAGATTACAATGTCATCTGCAAACATCATAGTCCATGGGGAATCTTGTCTAACCTCGTCTGTCAGCCTGTCCATCACCATAGCGAACAAGAAGGGGCTGAGAGCTGACCCTTGATGCAGTCCCACCTCCACCTTGAACTCTTCTGTCACACCGACAGCACACCTCACCACTGTCTTACATCTCTCATACATGTCCTGCACCACTCTAACATACTTCTCTGCCACTCCAGACTTCCTCATGCAATACCACAGTTCTTCTCTCGGCACCCTGTCATATGCTTTCTCCAGATCCACAAAGGCACAATGCAGCTCCGTCTGACCTTCTCTGTACTTCTCCATTAACATCCTCAAGGCAAACACTGCATCTGTGGTGCTCTTTCTGGGCATGAAACCAAACTGTTGTTCACAAATGCTGACTTCTGCCCTTAGTCTAGCTTCCACTATTCTTTCCCATAACTTCATCGTATGGCTCATCAACTTTATCCCTCTGTAGTTGCCACAACTCTGCACGTCTCCCTTGTTCTTAAAAATGGGCACCAGCACACTTCTCCTCCATTCCTCTGGCATCCTCTCACTCTCTAAGACCTTGTTAAATGTTCTTGTCAGAAAATCTACTGCTACCTCTCCTAGACACTTCCATACCTCCACCGGTATGTCATCTGGACCAACTGCCTTTCCATTCTTCATCCTCTTCAATGCCCTCCTCACTTCACCCTTACTAATCTTTGCTACTTCCTGGTCCTCAACAGTCACCTCTTCTACTCTTTTTCTCTCTCATTTTCCTCATTCATCAGCTCTTCAAAGTACTCTTTCCATCTTCCCAGCACACTTCTGTCATCAGTCAATACATTTCCCTCTCTGTCCTTTATCAATCTAACTTGCTGCACGTCCTTCCCATCTCTATTTCTCTGCTGTGCCAACCTGTATAAATCATTTTCTCCTCCTTACTTTCCAGCCGAGCATACAAGTCATCAAACGCACTCTGTTTGGCCTTTGACACTGCTACCTTTGCCTTACGCTGTGTCTCCCTGTACTCCTGTTTACTCTCTTCGGTTTTCTCAATGTCCAACTTCTTCTTAGCTAATCTCTTCCTTTGTACACACTCCTGCACTTCCTCATTCCACCACCAAGTCTCCTTATCTACTTTCCTTCCAGATGACACACCAAATATTCTCCTACCTGTCTCCCTGATCACATTCGCTGTAGTTGTCCAGTCATCTGGAAGCACTTCCTGACCACCCAAAGCCTGTTTCAACTCCTCCTTGAAGACAACCCGACACTCTTCCTTTTCAACTTCCACCACTTTGTCTTCTGCTCTGCCTTTGCCTTCTTCACCTTCCTCACCATCAGCATCATCCTGCACACCACCATCCTATGCTGTTTGGCAACACTCTCACCCGCTACTACTTTGCAGTCACTGACTTCCTTTAAATTACATCGCCTGCACAAGATGTAGTCTACCTGTGTGCTCCTACCTCCGCTTTTATAAGTCACCCTATGTTCCTCTCTCTTCTGGAAGAAAGTATTCACCACAGCCATTTCCATCCTTTTGCAAAATCTACCAACATCTGTCCTTCTGCGTTCCTGTCCTGGATACCAAACCTACCCATCACTTCCTCGTCCCCTCTGTTTCCTGCACCAACATGTCCATTGAAGTCTGCCCCAATGACCACTCTTTCACCTCTGGGGTACTCTGCATCACTTCATCTAACTCCTCCAGAATCTCTCCTTCTCTTCTCGCTCACATCCTGTCTGTGGGGCATAAGCACTAACAACATTGACCATCACACCTTTAATTTCTAACTTGAGACTCATCACTCTGTCTGACACTCTTTTCACTTCTAGAACATTCCTGGCAAACTCCTCCTTCAAGATGACTCCGACTCCATTTCTCTTCCCATCCACACCGTGATAAAACAGCTTAAACCCTGCTCCTATGCTTCTAGCCTTGCGACCTTTCCACCTGGTCTCCTGAACACACAGTATGTCCACCTTCCTCCTCTGCATCATGTCAGCCAGCTCTCTACCTTTTCCTGTCATAGTTCCAATATTCAAAGTCCCTACTTTCAGTCCTAGACTCATGCCTTTCCTCTTCTCTCTCTGGCAACGGACACGCCTCCCGCCTCTCCTTCTTCGACGTCTTCGACCAACAGTAGTCCAATTTCCATCAGCACCCTGTTGGTTGACGGCACTGATGGCGGTCGTTGTTAACCCGGGCCTCGACCGATCCGGTATGTCATTCTTTCTTGTGATTCGCATAGTTTATTTGGCATTTGTTTTACGCCGGATGCCCTTCCTGACGCAACCCTCTGCATTTATCCGGGCTTGGGACCGGCGTGAGGGAGAGACACTGGTTTGTGCCCCCCCCTCACGGCTGCATTATACATCAGCAATATATAAAACTCTTTATTATCAATCAGAATTAATCACACAATAAAGAGTGAAACCAAAATAAATACAACGGTGTATAGGTGAGTGCGTATGTGTGTGTGTGTGTGTGTGTGTGTGTGTGAGTGGGTGTGTGGGTGTTTGTGCATGTGCATGAGTGTTTGTGTGTGTGTGTGTGTGTGTGTGTGTGTGTGTGTGTGTGTGTGTGTGTGTGTGTGTGTGTATGAGTGCGTATGAGTGAGTGTATTTGTGAGTCTGTGTGAGAGAGAGAGACAGAGAGAGAGAGAGAGAGTGTGTGTGTGTGTGTGTGTGTGTGTGTGTGTGTGTGTGTGTGTGTGTGTGTGTGTGTATGAGTGCGTATGAGTGGAGTGTATTTGTGTGAGTCTGTGTGAGAGAGAGAGAGAGAGAGAGAGAGAGAGTGTGTGTGTTTGTGTGTGTGTGTGTGTGTGTGTGTGTATGAGTGCGTATGAGGGAGTGTATTTGTGTGAGTCTGTGTGAGAGAGAGAGAGAGAGAGAGAGAGAGAGTGTGTGTGTTTGTGTGTGTGTGTGTATGAGTGCGTATGAGGGAGTGTATTTGTGTGAGTCTGTGTGAGAGAGAGAGAGAGAGAATGCGTGTGTTTGTGTGTATGTGTGTCTGTGTGTGTGGATATGAATGTGTGTGTGTCTGTGTGTGTGTGTGTGTGTGTGTGTGTGTTTTTTAGTATTTGAAACAGATTGCAGGTGCTGTGGCCAGACAGTAAAAGCGGTCTCTTGGGATCTGCTGATTACCTGCTTGAACACGGAGCCGAGAGGAAATGTCTCTCATCCTGAAAACTGAAACACTAAAACACTGATGGACTGGAATTTTGGGGTTTATACTGGGATTATAAACCAATGCAGCCATGAGGTGGGGGGGCACTAACCAGTGTCTCTCCCCCTCATGCAGGTCCCAAGCCCGGAGAAATGCAGAGGGTTGTGTCAGGAAGGGCATCCGACGTAAAACCAATGCCAATTACTTAAAATGCAAATCAAAAGTATTACCTCCATACCGGATCGGTCGAGGCCCAGGTTAACAACGACCGCCATCAGTGCTGTCAATCAACAGGGTGCTGATGGAAATTGGACTACTGTTGGTTGAAGACGTCGAAGAAGGAGAGGTGGGAGGCGTGTCCGTAGGCAGAGAGAGAAGAGGAAAGGCATGAGTCTAGGACTGAGAGTGGGGACTTTGAATGTTGGAACTATGCACAGAAAAGGTAGCGAGCTGGTTGACATGATGCAGAGGAGGAAGGTGGACATACTGTGTGTTCAGGAGACCAGGTGGAAAGGTAGCAAAGCTAAAAGCTTAGGAGCAGGGTTTAAGCTATTTTATCACGGTGTGGATGGTGGATGCTTATGCCCCACAGGCAGGATGTGAGCTATAAGAGAAGGAGAGATTCTGGAGTGAGTTAGATGAAGTGATGCAGAGTACCCCAGAGGTGAAAGAGTGGTCATTGGTGCAGACTTCAATGGACATGTTGGTGCAGGAAACAGAGGGGACGAGGAAGTGATGGGTAGGTTTGGTATCCAGGACAGGAACGCAGAAGGACAGATGTTGATAGATTTTGCAAAAAGGATGGAAATGGCTGTGGTGAATACTTTCTTCGAGAAGAAACAGGAGCATAGGGTGACTTATAAAAGCGGAGGTAGGAGCACACAGGTAGACTACATCTTGTGCAGGCGATGTAATTTGAAGGAAGTCAGTGACTGCAAAGTCATCGTGGGTGAGAGTGTTGCCAAACAGCATAGGATGGTGGTGTGCAGGATGACTCTGATGGTGAGAAAGGTGAAAAAGGCCAAGGCAGAGCAGAAGACAAGGTGGTGGAAGCTGAAAAAGGAAGAGTGTCGTGTTGTCTTCAAGGAGGAGTTGAAACAGGCTTTGGGTGGCCAGGAAGTGCTTCCAAATGACTGGACAACCACAGCAAATGTGATCAGGGACACAGGTAGGAGAGTACTTGGTGTGTCCTCTGGAAGGAAAGTAGATAAAGAGACTTGGTGGTGGAATGAGGAAGTGCAGGAGTGTGTACAAAGGAAGAGGTTGGCCAAGAAGAAGTGGGACATTGAGAAAACCGAAGAGAGTAAACAGGAGTACAGGGAGACACAGCGTAAGGCGAAAGTAGCAGTGGCTAAGGCCAAACAGAGGGCATATGATGACTTGTATGATAGGTTGGATAGTAAAGAGGGAGAAAATGATCTATACAGGTTGGCACAGCAGAGAAATAGAGATGGAAAGGACGTGCAGCAAGTTAGATTGATAAAGGACAGAGAGGGAACTCTATTGACTGATGACAGAAGTGTGCTGGGAAGATGGAAAGAGTACTTTGAAGAGCTGATGAATGAGGAAAATGAGAGAGAAAAAGAGTAGAAGAGGTAACCATTGAGGGCAGGATGTAGCAAAGATCAGTAAGGGTGAAGTGAGAAGGGCATTGAAGAGGATGAAGAATGGAAAGGCAGTTGGTCCTGATGATATACCTGTGGAGGTATGGAAGTGTCTAGGAGAGGTAGCAGTAGATTTTCTGACAAGAACATTCAACACGGTACTAGAGAGTGAGCAGATGCCGGAGGAGTGGAGGAGAAGTGTGCTGGTGCCCATTTTTAAGAACAAGGGAGACGTGCAGAGTTGCAGCAACTACAGAGGGATAAAGTTGATGAGCCATACGATGAAGTTATGGGAAAGAATAGTGGAAGCTAGACTAAGGGCAGAGGTCAGCATTTGTGAACAACAGTTTGGTTTCATGCCAAGAAAGAGCACCACAGATGCAATGTTTGCCTTGAGGATGTTAATAGAGAAGTACAGAGAAGGTCAGAGGGAGCTACATTGTGCCTTTGTGGATCTGGAAAAAGCATATGACAGGGTGCCAAGAGAAGAACTGTGGTATTGCATGAGGAAGTCTGGAGTGGCAGAGAAGTATGTTAGAGTGGTGCAGGACATGTATGAGAGATGTAAGACAGTGGTGAGGTGTGCTGTCGGTGTGACCGACGAATTCAAGGTGGAGGTGGGACTGCATCAAGGGTCAGCTCTCAGCCCCTTCTTGTTTGCTATGGTGATGGACAGGCTGACAGACAAGGTGAGACAAGAATCTCCATGGACTATGATGTTTGCAGATGACATCGTGATCTGTAGTGAGAGCAGAGAACAAGTGCAGGAAAATCTCGAGAGGTGGAAGTATGCCCTGGAAAGGAGAGGAATGAAGGTTAGCCTCAGAAAATCAGAATACATGTGTGTGAATGAGAAGGACCCAGGAGGAACGGTGATGTTACAGGGAGCAGAGATAACGAAGGTGGAGGATTTTAAGTACTTAGGCTCAACAATCCAGAGCAATGGAGAGTGTGGAAAAGAGGTGAAGAAGCGTGTGCAGGCAGGCTGGAATGGTTGGAGAAAAGTGTCCGGTGTGATGTGCGATAGGAGAGTGTCAGCAAGAATGAAGGGGAAAGTGTACAAGATGGTGGTGAGGCCAGCGATGTTGTATGGCTTAGAAACAGTGGCGCTGAGGAAAAGGCAGGAGGCAGAGCTGGAGGTAGCGGAGATGAAAATGTTGAGGTTCTCCCTGGGAGTAACGAGGATGGATAGGATCAGAAATGAGTATATCAGAGGGACAGCCCACGTAAGATGTTTTGGAGACAAAGTCAGAGAGGCTAGATTGAGATGGTTTGGACATGTACAGAGGAGGGATAGTGAGTATATTGGCAGTAGGATGCTGAGGTTGGAACTACCAGGCAAAAGGCCTCGAGGAAGACCGAAGAAGAGATTTATGGATGTGGTGAAGGAAGACATGAAGGTTGTTGGAGTCAGAAAAGAAGATGCGGAGGACAGGGTGAGGTGGAGGCGGATGATTTGCTTTGGTGACCCCTGAAGGGAGCAGCCGAAAGTGAAAGAAGACTGGGATTATAAACCAGATTATTAAACTCTCAGTTTACAATAACCTCTCCAGGCTGTGGTGCTGAGGGCGTGTAGTCAACAGACTCATAGATTACCTCAGACATTCTCTGATCTGAAGATTCTGCTGGAAAACAAATCCAGTCTTAAAGCGTAACACTTTGGGTCACCACTAGGGCTCGCTGTTCTTCTCCAATATTCACCTTTCTTCTTCTCACATCTTCTTTCTTCTTCTTCTTTTCCTTTCGGCTTTTCCCTTCAGGGGTCGCCACAGCGAATCATCTGCCTCCATCTCACCCTATCCTTTGCATCTTCTTCTCTTACACCAACGACCTTCATGTCCTCCTTCACCACATCCATGAATCGTCTCTTTGGTCTTCCTCTCGGCCTTCTGCCAGGTAGTTCCAGCCTCAGCATCCTATTACCAATATACTTACTATCCCTCCTCTGTACATGTCCAAACCATCTCAATCTAGCCTCTCTGACTTTGTCTCCAAAACATCTTACATGTGCAGTCCCTCTGATGTGCTCATTCCTAATCCTATCCATCCTCGTTACTCCCAAAGAGAACCTCAACATTTTCATCTCTGCTACCTCCAGCTCTGCCTCCTGTCTTTTCCCCAGGGCCACTGTTACGGTTTGTCTAAACCATACAACATCGTTGGCCTCAACACCATCTTGTACACCTTTCCTTTCATTCTTGCCGATACTCTCCTATCACACATCACACCGGACACTTTTCTCCAACCATTCCAACCTGCCTGCACACGCGTCTTCACCTATTTTCCACACTCTCCATTGCTCTGGATTGTTGAGCCTAAGTACTTAAAATCTTCCACCTTCCTTATCTCTGCTCTTTGTAACCTCACCGTTCCTGTTGGGTCCTTCTCATAAACACACACGTATTCTGTCTTACTGAGGCTAACCTTCATTCCCCTCCTTTCCAGGGCATACCTCCACCTCTCTAGATTTTCCTGCACTTGTTCTCTGCTCTCACTACAGATCACAATGTCATCTGCAAACATCATAGTCCATGGGGAATCTTGTCTAACCTCGTCTGTCAGCCTGTCCATCACCATAGCAAACAAGAAGGGGCTGAGAGCTGACCCTTGATGCAGTCCCACCTCCACCTTGAACTCTTCTGTCACACCGACAGTACACCTCACCACTGTCTTACATCTCTCATACATGTCCTGCACCACTCTAACATACTTTTCTGCCACTCCAGACTTCCTCATGCAATACCACAGTTCTTCTCTCGGCACCCTGTCATATGCTTTCTCCAGATCCACAAAGTCACAATGCAGCTCTGTCTGACCTTCTCTGTACTTCTCCATTAACATCCTCAAGGCAATCACTGCATCTGTGGTGCTCTTTCTTGGCATGAAACCAAACTGTTGTTCACAAATGCTGACCTCTGCCCTTAGTCTAGTTTCCACTATTCTTTCCCATAACCTCATCGTATGGCTCATCAACTTTATCCCTCTGTAGTTGCCACAACTCTGCACGTCTCCCTTGTTCTTAAAAATGGGCACCAGCACACTTCTCCTCCATTCCTCTGGCATCCTCTCACTCTCGAAGACCTTGTTAAATGTTCTTGTCAGAAAATCTACTGCGACCTCCCCTAGACACTTCCATACCTCCACCGGTATGTCATCAGGACCAACTGCCTTTCCATTCTTCATCCTCTTCAATGCCCTCCTCACTTCACCCTTACTAATCTTTGCTACTTCCTGGTCCTCAACAGTCACCTCTTCTACTCTTTTTTCTCTCTCATTTTCCTCATTCATCAGCTCTTCAAAGTACTCTTTCCATCTTCCCAGCACACTTCTGTCATCAGTCAATACATTTCCCTCTCTGTCCTTTATCAATCTAACTTGCTGCACGTCCTTCCCATCTCTATTTCTCTGCTGTGCCAACCTGTATAGATCATTTTCTCCCTCTTTACTTTCCAACCGAGCATACAAGTCATCATACGCCCTCTGTTTGGCCTTTGACACTGCGACCTTTGCCTTACGCTGTGTCTCCCTGTACTCCTGTTTACTCTCTTCGGTTTTCTCAATGTCCCACTTCTTCTTAGCTAACCTCTTCCTTTGTACACACTGCACTTCCTCATTTCACCACCAAGTCTCCTTATCTACTTTCCTTCCAGATGACACACCAAGTATTCTCCTACCTGTCTCCCTGATCACATTAGCTGTAGTTGTCCAGTCATCTGGAAGCACTTTTTGACCACCCAAAGCCCGTTTCAACTCCTCCTTGAAGACAACCCGACACTCTTCCTTTTTCAGCTTCCACCACTTTGTCTTCTGCTCTGCCTTTGCCTTCTTCACCTTCATCACCATTAGCGGCATCCTGCACACCACCATCCTATGGTGTTTGGCAACACTCTCACCCACTACTACTTTGCAGTCACTGACTTCCTTTAAATTACATCGCCTACACAAGATGTAGTCTACCTGTGTGCTCTTACCTCCACTTTTATAAGTCACCCTATGCTCCTGTCTCTTCTGGAAGAAAGTATTCACCACAACCATTTCCATCCTTTTTGCAAAATCTACCAACATCTGTCTTTCTGCGTTCCTGTCCTGGATACCAAACCTGCCCATCACTTCCTCGTCCCCTCTGTTGCCTGCACCAACATGTCCATTGAAGTCTGCCCCAGTGACCACTCTTTCACCTCTGGGGGTACTCTGTATCACTTCATCTAACTCACTCCAGAATCTCTCCTTCTCTTCTAGCTCACATCCTGTCTGTGGGGCATAAGCACTAACAACATTGAACATCACACCTTCAATTTCTAACTTGAGACTCATCACTCTGTCTGACACTCTTTTCACTTCTAGAACATTCCTGACAAACTCCTCCTTCAAGATGACTCCTACTCCATTTCTCTTTCCATCCACACCATGATAAAACAGTTTAAACCCTGCTCCTAAGCTTCTAGCCTTGCTACCTTTCCACCTGGTCTCCTGAACACACAGTATGTCCACCTTCCTCCTCTGCATCATGTCAGCTAGCTCTCTACCTTTTCCTGCCATAGTTCCAACATCTATATACTGTGTGTGTTGGAGAGAAAGAGCAAGGGGGAGAAAAAGACAGAGATAGAGAGGGGGAGAGAGAGGGAGGGAGAGAGAAAGAGAGGGAGAGAGAGGGGAGAGAAATAGGGAGAGAGAGAGAGAGAGAGAGAGAGGGAGAGAGAGGGGGAGTGAGGGGTGGAGAGAAAGAGGGAGAGAGAGAGGAGGGAGAGAGAGGGAGAGAGAGAAAGGGGGAAAGGTAGAGGGAGAGAGAGGGGAAGAGGGAGAGAGGGGGAGGTAGAGAGAGGGATCGAGAAAGAAAGGGGAAGGGAGGAAAGGGAGAGAGAGAGAGGGGGGGGGGGGGGAAGAGGGCTTGATTGAGTTTGGTGGTTTGTGGGTAATTTGGGTAAAATGTGTTCTGATACAGAGAGGAAGGCGTGTCTCCCCTTCGGGTTTACGCCTCACTGATTGTCAAAGTGTTCCGTCAGTGAAACTCGTCCAATAAGACCCAACATTCCATTTACATTTACAGGTTCAGGTGACTGGTGCGATCGGGTGGTTGGGGGGTACATTTCTGAAACTATGAGCTGTCCTGATCTGGAATACTGGTGGTCCTGCTCACAGGGCAGCACCATACACTGATTGGCTCATGTTATTGTGACTGGCAGGGGGACAGAGAGTATGCCCCACCCACTCTGAGTGTATAGTCGATTTTGCTGTCTTGGACACAGATATCTCTGACATCACCGGCCTCATTTTCTCGATGTACCACTCAGGAGCCTGATTAATAAAACTTTAGATTTCGGTCTGAGGGCTGTTGTGCTGTGGGACAGATTCGGCAATCTTCTCGGTGAACAGGATTTTATGGTGATTTGATTTTATACCTTTTTCAGCAGAAGCGTCCGCTGCCTTGGTTATGCAACCTGAATATCGAGAGAGTGGTAGTTCATGGTTAAAAGACTTGTGGATTTAATGTGTATGAACAAACACTACAAATTAAACAAGAAATACCAGTACATGTCCCTGAACTGATAGGGGTGCGCAGGACCACCACAGGGCCAAAACAAACAACCATTCACACTCACTCTCACACCTCCAATTAGCCCAATGTGCATGTTTTTGACTGTGTGAGAAAGCCAGAGTAAAAGGAGAAATCATGCAAGTACGACGAGAACATGCAAACTCCACACAGAAACACCTTTGGCCATCCAGGGACTCGAACCCAGGACCTACTTGCTGTGAGATGAACGTTGGAAACCACTGCACACAGATTTACACCAAGTCCAAAGCCAAACTAAAAATACATTCTCAAACCCAAAATGTAATGGGTTTCAGTTCACACCAGGCTCCACCCTCCCATCAAGTGTCATGGCGTTCAGGTCAGTAGGTTCTGCACAATTCTGCATTGAGTCAAATAAACCACGAAGAATACAATATATAGTACAGTGCGAGATTTAACAAATATCATGGCCACAGAGAGAACAAGCCAATCAGGAGAGCAGGATCAGCCTGGAGCTCAGTCATCATCATCATCATCAATATTATCATCATCATCACCATCATCATCATCATCATCATCATCATCACCATCATCATTATCATTATCATCATCATCATCATCATCATCATCATCATCATCATCATCATCATTATCATCATCATCATTATGTTCACATAACATCATCAGCCAGAATATTACCTTTTGTTCTTTGGAAACATCTTCTCAGAACCAGAGCCAACAGTAAAACCAGTGCCAAGCCTCTGGCTACCACAGCTGGTACCGTCCACACTGAGAACACAATCACATGTTCACTTCAGATGCGTTTGTCAAGAGGTTTCCATCTTACCCAAGCACATGACAAACACTGTTATATGGTAATGATAATAATTATATAGTAAAAATAAAAATAAATTAATTCGGTATTCATGTAAATTTTTATTTATGGTATCAGGCTGAAGGTGATTCTGCTAACCGCACAGGAGAATTAGAACTCTTTTATGAGGATCGCTGGGGATTTGATTTACAGTATTTGGTATCACTGTAAACTCCACGTTGTCCTCGTTGCAGTAAGTAATGTCTGACGGTGAGACTTTGGATCTGGTTGGAATGGAAGGTTTTTCCTGAGCTGTGACGTGTTTCTGGGTC
>CM045742.1:45675000-45677500 GCA_024760905.1 Plotosus lineatus
GCTTGGCGTCGACTTATTCAGAAATCTCGTTGGTCCGCTTCGGTGTCTTTTTTGTCGTCCTACGTTCTGATTGGATAATGAGAGAAAAAGGAAAGACGACGTTTTTAGGCAAATCAATTTCCTGGTTCATGTGCGCGTGCGTGTGTGTGTGTGTGTGTGTGTGTAAAGTGAATTATTTGTGTATATAATGTAATAGAGATAAATATATGAGTAAGCAGAGATAAAAGATTCGGAGTGGACTCGGCGGTGTTGTTAATAAAGTGCGGGCGCTGCGGTTGGTGTGAGCAGCTCGCGGACTTCCGATTGTACAGAAATATAAATAAGTGTAGTTTTTATTCGGGTTAAACAGGTTATTTTATAATAGTTTAGATCATGACTGCGGATTTACTGTGTGATTTGGACAGTCGCTTTTTTGCTGATAATCTTCTGACCAGTGAAGACTGGGGTGAGTCATTAATTTTATTTCATTCGTCTGATCCCATCTTGATCACGTGACTTATTTAGCCATCATATAGTAATAATAGTAATATTAACAGCAATGATGATTGTTGGGTTTTTCTTTAAGATGAGTGTTTCGTGTAGGATATCTGTCTGAGCTTCAACAACAAACCGGAAGTTGATTATGCATAATAATAATAATAATAATAATAGTAGTAGTAGTAGTAGTAGTAGTAATAATATATAAAGATTGTATAGAGAGGTCCTGAAACTGTCACCTGGTTATAAACAGCATTGTTGCACTGAGGTGTGTCCTGTGTATTAGTGATCATAAAGTTATAATAAACACTGATACACAGAACTGTGCAGGAGGCTTCCACACAAAATGCCTTCAAAATATGATTGTAATATATAAGCATTTACATTTAATAATACTGAAGAGGAATAAATGAGATGGCTGCGCTGAGTTCAGCTTGTGCTGTGTACAAAAGTCATGAGGTGGATGTTTTACACCAGTTCATCCACATGATATTTTCTGCTGGACATCAGAATCCATGCAGGGAGCAGGAAAGAGCAGATTGTATCACGGTGTCCTGGTCGAAAGACGAGAAGCATTGCACGTGAGACCAGCATTGCTCATGTCTTTGTGTTCGGAGGAGAATTGAGAAAATGTCCCTCGTGAAGTCAGAAGGAAGGATCATTGCAGGTGTAATACTACGAATGCCAAATCAAAAACTACTGACATGCCAAACTTTGAGTTCAGGGTGTTGTTGCTCTCTGTGACCTGGCGGTCGCTCCTCATGTTCACGTCCAGGTTCGACCCTGGAGGTTTGTCCACCACTGAATTTGTGTAATCTCATCTGAGCGTGAAGTCAGATCCTCATAGGGTGCCACAAGCGTCTATGCAAAGTTGCCGATCGCCAGTGAAATGAGCGACGAGAGGTGAAACTTTCTCAAGCGACACGAAGTAGGCGGGTACGGAGTTGAACTGAGCTGAACTTTCACTCGAGCGATAACCAATCGGAGATTAAGGACACTGTTGATTGACAGGGGCCTCCAAGCAGAGTTTCCTGAATCCCTTTCCTTTTACTATCCCCAGACCGTGTAACAGGTCATGTCACGTGCAGCTCCGCGACAAAACAGTTCACTGTCACTCTTCGCTTCTTGTGACCTCACGTCTCTGTCACAGTGATCACCATCCAATCATGAGCTCATCTTATAAAAGTGATGATAATGCTTTTCTCGGAGTATGTAAAAACGCTCCGAATGCGTAGGACGTGAAGAGGCGGGTGGCAGCGTCGCATGGCACAGAGAGGCCGTGAGCATGTTTATGGCCCTTCCTGGGTGGTGGAGGGAAGGCAATACTTCATGGGTGGGAAATAGATGAAACCTCCCTCCCATGTTCTACTCCAATCACAACATAGTATTTCACCAAGAATTAAATGAAACCTTAACTTCACTGACACTGGAGACTCATTTCCATAAAAAGTCCCCATACTTTTTTATCCTGTGTGTTTACACACACACACACACACACACACCATCAGGGAGATTTTTACCTTAATAATTATAGAATATAATGCGTCGTATTCTTTTGTATTTTTGAAGTGGTGTTCTGTTGAATTTATGGCAAAATATTTAGCTCCAAGCATTATCCACCCAGGATAATAAGCATTTATTCAAGCAAAGTATGATCTTGAGAATTGTTCAGTGAAGAGGCTGTGCTGTGCCGAGGATGAAGGTTGAATAAATCTCAATGTTGTTCTAGAGCAGAATTCTGTAATTGTTTCTTTACTCATTTCAATTATTTTTAAGGAAGGCCGAGATGATATGTACCAGTGACACAAATCATTCAACTTATCCGATGGTAACAGTGCGATAATTCACTTATCCCATTGCAAAGATACAATACTGAGAATTATTTAATGGCTTTCATCCAGTCAGAAACAAATCTCTTCTGTGAATAATAATGTGTATTTTCCTCCAGAGAGCCAACCAATCAGATAGCAGTCTAAATCTGTAGTATATATAATCAGCAGTTATAGATATGGTCAGGCGAACA
>CM045742.1:45685000-45687500 GCA_024760905.1 Plotosus lineatus
GGCAGCAACTGCAGCGATATTGATGTAGGTGTGCGGGTGCGTGCGTGCGGGTGTGCGTGCGGCTGTGTGTTGGTTGCAGTGGTCGTGTAATGAGCGATAGGCTGACTCTGCTTCTCCTCTTCCTCAGATGAAGGTGCTGAAGCGTCAGCAGAGGATGATAAAGAACCGTGAGTCTGCGTGTCAGAGTCGGAAGAAGAAGAAGGAGTACGTACAGAACCTGGAGGCGCAGCTCAGAGAGGCACAGCAGGAGAACGAGCGCCTGCGCAGAGAAAACCACGCCCTAAGAATCAGACTCGCCAGCAAAGAGGTTCGACTGATGCAATAACTGTGAGGGGGAAGATAGGTGTTCAGAGAGAGAGAGAGAGAGAGAGAGAGAGAGAGGGATGGGGAGGGGGAGGGAGGTGATCAATTACAGGGTCAGACTTGGAGAGTTCCTCAGACAAACATTTGAATGGAAATTGAGTCCAGTGGTCAGACAGTGAGATGCTACTTGGACATTCACATGATCGGAGAGTGACACAAACAATGATAGTTTTACAGACAGACAGGTGTGATACAGAGGCAGACAGACAGGTGTGATACAGAGGCAGACAGACAGGTGTGATACAGAGGCAGACAGAGATGAAAATGTTGAGGTTCTCTTTGGGAGTAACGAGGATGGATAGGATCAGGAATGAGCACATCAGAGGGACAGCACATGCTAGATGTTTTGGAGACAAAGTCAGAGAGGCTAGATTGAGATGGTTTGGACATGTACAGAGGAGGGATAGTGAGTATATTGGTAGTAGGATGCTGAGGTTGGAACTACCAGGCAGAAGGCCCAGAGGAAGCCCAAAGAAGAGATTTATGGATGTGGTGAAGGCAGACATGAAGGTCGTTGGAGTAAGAGTAGAAGATACAGAGGATAGGGTGAGATGGAGGCAGATCATTTGCTGTGGCGACCCCTGAAGGGAACAGCCGAAAGGAAAAGAAGAAGGGAAAAAAAAAAAAAATCGACAGATTAGCCACCTCCTTTAAGCCACAGGGTTCAAAGTGTGTGGGGGGGAAAATGGCGGCTTATAGTCCGAAAATTATGGTGTATGCAAGTATGTATATATATATATATATATATATATGTGTGTGTGTGTGTGTGTGTGTGTGTAAATGTCTGTGTGATAGACTGCTGAATCAGGTAGCAGTAAGCGAGCGGTCTGCTTGATGGTGCTGTTGCTATTCATCACCTTCAGCTTCGCTCCTGTCAGGTAAAACTCAGACCTGAAACCCAATCACTCCAAAAAAAAAAAAAAAACGCACACACACCCCCATGTCCTCCTCCAATTTGATAAATTCCACACTCCACACTTCTAGTAAAACACACCGTTCGTGTCCTCTCTCTCAGCATCACAGACAGGAAGTTACCGTCCGCGCTGGAGGAAGGGGGGGGGCTTCATTCAGGGAGACGCCTGCTGGTGTACGAGACGCCTCAGGAGCCGGTTGGCGTGGAGAGCGACATGGTGGCGGAGGACAGGCTGGACAGTGAGGAGGACATGGGAGAGGATGGCTGGAGGAGAGGAGAGAACTCTGAGAGCTATCAGTTCAGGTACATGATCTCGTTAATAGTAATAAACATGGTGGTGATGTAATCTGAGCGGATTTTAATCAACCACTGCGTCTCCGGCTGCAGGAATATGACCAGTCTGATCAGTGAAGTGAAGGACCTCGTCCTGCAGGACATCGACCGGCTCTTCTCCTCGTCCGACTGCAGACAGTTCAATCGCTCCGAATCACTCAGGTTGGTATGGCAACCAGGGTCCACACCCCTGAGTTTCTCAAGTGTGCACTTGTATACTTTGATCACCAACAGTTTGATTGTGTGTGTGTGTGTGTGTGTGTGTGTGTGTGTGTGTGTGTGTGTGCACGTTAGGTTGGCTGATGAGCTGCGTGGTTGGGTTCATCGCCATCAGATCAACAGGAAGAAGACAAACCGCAAACCCAAGATCGCACCGAAGGCAAAAATAGCACAGGTGTCTCCACATACACACACACACACACACACACACACACACACACACACACACACACACACACACACACAGGTGTAAAAGGGAAGTATAGTGACTCCGCTTACAGTTCTAGCACGCCAACAGAAGTAGTTCCTTTGGAGAAAATGTTCCTGTGGTAGTTCCTATACTTAAACAGGAACCAGAAACTGATATGCGTATCAACCTAAAAAATAGAAACTGGGTCACATTGACCGAATTTCAAGGTCACATGCGCCGTATGAAATATGCAGGTGGTAATATAAAAATATATAAAAAATAGAAAAAAGTCTTATCTGTAAAATTTAGCCCAGGGTTGTTTATTCTACGTGTTATATGTTTTATGATCTACGGCCATGCCTGTTAACCTTTAAAACCAGGTCACCTTGAGCCTAATTTAAAGGTCACTGAAGTGAAAGGGAGTAAATTTGCGCTCCCGGAGTATTGAAATATTAATCGATTTGCTTGTACATATCAGCCAC
>CM045742.1:45692500-45715000 GCA_024760905.1 Plotosus lineatus
ATTTGTCTGTCTTCTTTTCCTTCCGGCTGTTCCCTTCAGGAGTCGCCACAGCAAACCATCCGCCTCCATCTCACCCTGTCCTCTGCATCTTCTTCTCTCTGACTTTGTCTCCAAAACATCTCACATGGGCTGTCCCTCTGATGTGCTCATTTCTAATCATATACAGCCTTGTTACTCCTAGAGAGAACCTCAACATTTTCATCTCTGCTACCTCCAGCTCTGCCTCCTGCCTTTTCCTCAGAGCCACTGTTTCTAAACCATACAACATCGCTGGCCTCAACACCGTCTTGTACACTTTTCCCTTCATTCTTGCTGACACTCTCCTATCGCACATCACACCGGACACTTATCTCCAACCATTCTAACCTGCCTGCACACGCTTCTTCACCTCTTTTCCACACTCTCCATTGCTCTGGACTGTTGAGCTGTAACCTCACCGTTCCTCCTGGGTCCTTCTCATTCACACACATGTATTCTGATTTTCTGAAGCTAACCTTCATTTCTCTCCTTTCCGGGGCATACCTCCACCTCTCCAGATTTTCCTCCACTTGTTCTCTGCTCTCACTACAGATCACAATGTCATCTGCAAACGTCATAGTCCATGGAGATTCTTGCATAACCTCGTCTGTCAGCCTGTCCATCACCATCGCAAACAAGAAGGGGCTCAGAGCTGATCCTTGATGCAGTCCCACCTCCACCTTGAATTCGTCGGTCACGCCGACAACACACCTCACCACTGTCTTACATCTCTCATACATGTCCTGCACCACTCTAACATACTTCTCTGCCACTCCAGACTTCCTCATGCAATACCACAGTTCTTCTCTTGGCACCCTGTCATATGCTTTTTTCAGATCCACAAAAGCACAATGCAGCTCCCTCTGACCTTCTCTGTACTTCTCTATTAACATCCTCAAAGCAAACACTGCATCTGTTGTGCTCTTTCTCGGCATGAAACCAAACTGTTGTTCACAAATGCTGACCTCTGCCCTTAGTCTAGCTTCCACTATTCTTTCCCATAACTTCATCGTATGGCTCATCAACTTTATCCCTCTGTAGTTGCCACAACTCTGCACGTCTCCCTTGTTCTTAAGAATAGGCACCAGCACACTTCTCCATTCTTCCGGCATCTGCTCACTCTCAAAGACCTTGTTGAATGTTCTTGTCAGAAAATCGACTGCTACCTCTCCTAGACACTTCCATACCACCACAGGTATATCATCAGTGCCAAATGCCTTTCCATTCTTCATCCTCTTCAGTGCCCTCCTCACCTCACCCTTACTAATCTTTGCTAATTCCTGGTGCTCAACGATTACCTCGTCTACTCTTTTTCTCTCTCTCATTTTCCTTATTCATCAGCTCTTCAAAGTACTCTTTCCATCTTCCTCGCACACTTCTGTCATCAGTCAATACATTTCCCTCTCTGTCCTTTATCAATCTAACTTGCTGCACGTCCTTCCCATCTCTATTTCTCTGCTGTGCCAACCTGTATAGATCATTTTCTCCCTCTTTACTTTCTAACCGAGCATATGCACTCTGTTTGGCCTCTCTGTTGTATTGAGCATACGCGCAATACGCTCTCTTTTTGGCCTTTGACACCGCTCCCTTCGCCTTACGCTGTGTCTCCCTGTAGTTCTGTTTACTCTCTTCAGTCCTCTCTATGTCTCACTTCTTCTTAGCTAACCTCTTCTTTTGTACACACTCCTGCACTTCCTCATGCCACCACCAAGTCTCCTTATCTACTTTCCTTCCAGATGACACACCAAGTATTCTCCGACCTGTCTCCCTGATCACATTAGCTGTAGTTGTCCAGTCATCTGGAAGCACTTCCTGACCACCCAAAGCCATTTTCAACTCCTCCTTTAAGACAACCTGACACTCTTCCTTTTACAGCTTCCACCACTTTGTCTTCTGCTCTGCCTTTGCCTTCTTCACCTTCCTCACCATCAGCGTCGTCCTGTACACCACCATCCTATGCTGTTTGGCAACACTCTCACCCGCTACTACTTTGCAGTCACTGACTTCCTTTAAATTACATCGCCTGCACAAGATGTAGTCTACCTGTGTGCTCCTACCTCCACTTTTATAAGTCACCCTATGCTCCTCTCTCTTCTGGAAGAAAGTATTCACCACAGCCATTTCCATCCTTTTTGCAAAATCTACCAACATCTGTCCTTCTGTGTTCCTGTCCTGGATACCAAACCTACCCATCACTTCCTCGTCCCCTCTGTTTCCTGCACCAACATGTCCATTGAAGTCTGCCCCAATGACCACCCTTTCACCTCTGGGGTTACTCTGCATCACTTCATCTATGTCACTCCAGAATCTCTCCTTCTCTTCTAGCTCACATCCTGCCTGTGGGGCATAAGCACTAACAACATTGAACCTCACGCCTTCAATTTCTAACTTGAGACTCATCACTCTGTCTGACACTCTTTTCACTTCTAGAACATTCCTGACAAACTCCTCCTTCAAGATGACTCCTACTCCATTTATCTTTCCATCCACACCATGATAAAACAGTTTAAACCCTGCTCCTAAGCTTCTAGCCTTGCTACCTTTCCACCTGGTCTCCTGAACACACAGTATGTCCACCTTCCTCCTCTGCATCATGTCAACCAGCTCTCTACCTTTTCCTGCCATAGTTCCAACATTCAAAGTCCCTACTCTCAGTCCTAGGCTCACGCATTTCCTCTTCTCTCTCTGCCTACGGACACGCCTCCCGCTTCTCCTTCTTTGACATCTTCGACCAACAGTAGTCCAATTTCCACCAGCACCCAGTTGGTTAACAGCACTGATGACGGTCGTTGTTAACCCGGGCCTCGACCGATCCGGTGTGAAATTTTTTGTTATGACTTGCATATTTTATTTGGAATTTTTCTACGTCGGATGCCCTTCCTGACGCAACCCTCTGCATTTATCCGGGCTTGGGACCGGCATGAGGGAGAGACACTGGCTTGTGTCCCTCCCTCACGGCTACATTTAATTAAACCATTATTAAACATTTTTTATTAACACACACACACCCACATACTGTCTCTCTCTCGCTACCTCTCTTACACACACACATACACACACAAATAAATAACATTTGTGGCGCTCTCTGCCGAATGCGGGCTCCGCCCACACGTAGCGCGCAGCCGATGCCGGAGCTTTTGAGACGGGGTATTCAAAGCGCACTCCCTGCTTGACAGATCGGAGGTCCGGACTCAACATTAACTTGTTTCCTGGAGGTCTGGATGAGCCGCGTTTTTATTAAACATTTACTGAATGAAACAACTTAAAAAATGAAAAATAAGCTTCAATGTGCTCTCTCGAAAGAGAGTTAAAGAACACCTGCCTCCTTTCATCTCTGACTGACTCCGTACGCAGTCCTGTGTCTGTCAGGGCAAGTGCACCACATCTCTGCTCAAATCGGTCAGAAAAACTGTCTTCATGCCTTCAGCCGTGTTTCTAAGATTATAACACCTCGTCATGCCTCCACCGATACCGGTCTTGATCGAGGGCTACATGGCATGCAGAGAACACATGACGTAGTGTTCCGGTCTTGCCTCACAGTGGACATGATGCATTTTCTGTCGGACCCCATCTGCACAAATTTGCTGGTGTTGGTAATAAATCATACACAGTATGATACATACAACTAAGTTTCTGCCGCTTGTAGTTGTCTCTATAACATCTCTCTGTTTTAATTTGTTTTCTGCCTCCAGCACTGTACTGCTTGCTGACCACGTTCTTCCTGTCCTGATCGCTGTCCCTGCTCGCCTGATCTGGTCATCCTTAGAATCTCTGAGTGTCATTACCAGTCTTGCCTTGGCGATTTCCATTCTTCTACCAGTGATGTTAATGGTGGCTGAACCACAGCACTGCGACTGTACAAGACAATGCTTGGGAAACTGGGTGGCACGCCTAACCATCTTCTTCAGGATACACACACACACACACACACACACACACACACACACACACACACACACACACCACACACTCACACTCAAACTTTCACACACTCGTGCACACACTCTTTCACACACACACATTCAAACTTGCATGCACACACACACTTTCACACATACATACACACATTCAACCTCACACACACCTGCACACACACACACACTCTCTCACACTCACATTCAAACTTGCACACACACAGTTGCACACATACATACACACACTCAACCTTACATGCACCTACACACACACACACACACACACATACACTCAAACTTACACACACTCGCGTGCGCACACACGCTCACACACACACACACACACTCGCACATACACACACTCAAACTTACACACTCAAGCACACACACTCTCTCTCACACATACACAGTCAAATTTATACACACACACACACACACACAAATTTATACACACACTCTCACACATGCTCAAACTTACACACACACTCTCTCAAATTTACACACACACACACACACACACACACACACATACACAAGGTGTTTTATTTATTATAATCATAATAAAAAGCATAATAACAGCACTGGGTAATCAAAAATGTACAATATCAATCTCACTCACTCAATAATCCTAATTACGGTTGCAAGGAGGCTGGTGCTCATCTCAGCCAACCTTGGGGAGAAGGTGTGGTACACCCTGGGCAGCTCAGCAAACCCTCACAGGACAACACACACACAACTACTCACACATAGGGGCAATTTAGAACAGCCAATGATCCTGGTGTGCACATCGTTGGACTGTGGAAGAAATCCACACAAGCACAAAGAGAGCACACAACCATCTGAGCTGAGCTTGGGACTCGAACCCAGGACCTTCTTGCAGTGAAGTGGATGTGCTAACTACTACATCAGTACTTTGTGTGTGTGTGTGTGTGTGTGTGTGTGTGTGTGTGTGTGTGTGTATAGGTGTGTGTATGTGTGTGTGTGTGTGTGTGTGTGTGTGTGTGTGTGTTTGTGTATGTGTGTGTGTGTGTGTGTGTGTGTGTGTGTGTGTGCATGCACGCTTTGGCCCTTGTTTGTTGGGATGTTCAGGGTGTACCTTTGTACCTTGCCTTTTGCTTAGTGGCTAAGATAGGTTCCAGTTTCCCTGCAACCCCCGGCAGGAGTAAGACGTTTGTTTGGTGAATGACTGAATGAATTCTCAGCCATCTGCACTGCAGGGTTGTGCAGAAGCTGGAGCCAATCCCAATTGTTTTCAGGTGAAAGGGGGCGGAGTTATATTCCAAACAGGTCTGCAGTCGTTCCAGCACTAACATCCAGAAAGTGTTCACACCCACATTCACACCTGCGTGAGATTTTGTGTACCTGGTTGTAACGTGTGTGTCCTTGGACTCGAGGAGGAAACCCACAAAAGCTCAGGGAGAAAATTCAGACTCCACACAGATAGACCCGAGTGGGTTCAAAGCCAGAACCTTATGCGAGGTGTTAGTTTGTATCCGCCCCCCCCCCCCATGACGCATGAATCTAATCCTGTTGTTGGGAATATACTTGAGCTGAGCTTTAAATGTATTGCAGCTGATGTTCAGTTTGTCCTCAGCATCTGGGGCCATCGATCGCTGGAGTGTCCCGATGGTCCTGATTCTACTTTTCCACGGTCGCAATGTCCTGGAGATACCTTTCCCATCTTCATCGTTGCCTCTACCAAGAGCGGCAGGAAGACATCCAAATGTGAACGCAAAAACGGAACTTTGGCGTCATCGTGGTCCTTGAGCTTTATGTACACTCTAATCAGCTGGCTGTACTCTGGTGCTCCGCAGCTGCCAAGAAAAATCTCAACATCCTTGAATGCATTATTATGGGATGTGCAATGCAATAGGCAGACCAATGAATGCTCTACCGAGAGCCAGGACTCTCATTCCACTGTCACAGTATCCTGCCGATGTTTCACATGACCTACAAATCCTGTGTGACATCATCACCTGATAATTGACCTCTACATTGTATGATGATGTCACCACCCTGGGACATCCCACCCAGAGTTTTTCAAACTGCTCCCAGTTTCCTTCAGTCCCACTTCCAGAACTCCCAACTCCGTGTCACTCATGAGCGTCTGATACGTGGTTCAACACCAGCACCTCTCGTAACCTTCAGCTATTCCTGAGAACATCTGTTTTCTGTACAGAAACCAATCACCGCCTTTGTGCATGGAGCTTTATATGAGGAGAAGGCACAGATAGAATTGTTGGGTTTGTAAGAGGTCTACACTTTTCTGTCCTGGACTCTGGAAACGCTTACAGAGCGTCCAGTTCATTTAATGTAATGCAGTTCTTTAGAACCTCAATCCAACTCGCAAAGGAAATAGCACCTTTTATTTCTGAGCTACATTTCCTGCAGTGGTGCCAGAACTTTCTCTCTCTCACACACATACACACACACACACACACACACACACACACACGTTCACACAGACACATACAATCAAACATACAAACGCACACATATACACACACACTCATACAACATACACCACACACAATCAAACACATATACATACAACGCACACATAGAAACACACTCTCATACATCATACACCACACACAGTCAAACACACATACAACACTCATACAATATACACCACACACAATCAAACACACATATACATACAACGCACACATACAAACTCACACACCACACACATACAACACACACACACCCATACAACATACACCACACACAATCAAACACACTCATACAACACTTATGCAACATACACCACACACAATCAAACACACACTCAAACAACATACATCACACACAGTCAAACACACACACACACACATACAACACTCATACAACATACACCACACACAATCAAACACACACATACAAACACACACCACACACATACAACACACACTCATACAACATACACCACAAACAATCAAACAAACATACAACACACACACATACTCATACAACATACACCACACGCAAACACACACATACAGCACAGATACAACACACACACAACATACACTACACACAAACAAACATGCACACATACAATCAAACACACATACACACGCACATACATATGTTTATTCATTATTTCATTTTCTGAATTGTTTAATCCTAGTTCGAGTCTCGGGGAGGATGAAGCCCGTCTCAGGCGGTTCTTGGCGAGGGTTGGAGCCCACCCTTGACAGCTCGCCACGAGACGGCAGCACACATGTTTTGGTGGTAGTTGCGGTACTGTGCGTTTCAATATTGGTTCATACATGATTCGTTAGCCAAACTGCTTAATCCTACTAGGGAAATTGGGATGCAGTAGCCTATCTCAGCCCAATCTGAGCAAAGGTGGGGTTCACCCTGAACCAGTCACCTGACCATCACTGGGCGAACAGACTCACACCTAGGGGTGATTTGGAGCAGCATATTACCCTAATGTATAGTGGTGTAGTGATTGTGTGGTGCTAGACTCATGATTAGGAGGTCATGGGTTCAGATCCCGGTTCGACCCCTACTGTGCTAAAATCTCTTGGCAAGGTCTGAACTACAAGTGTACCTCTGTCCACCCAGCAGTATAAATTGGTTCCAGTATAAATACTGGGAGGGGAAACCTGTGATGGGCTCACATCCGCTCAGGAGGAGCTGAACTTGAACGCTGGACCTTCTCGCTGTGAGGCAGATGTTCGTACCACTACGCCACCTCTGCAAAGCTTTTTTTTTGTATAGAGAAAAGTTTTTGTATAGAGAGAAGAATTTCGGTCCCGTTTGTAAGATTCCGTTAAATCGTCATCATTTCTATTAGCTTGAGTGCCGTACCTTTGGGAAGTTTGGATAACCACCTGAGGTATGGACGGTTCTCCTGCTTCTTTATTCCGAGACCATTTAAGACGAAGGTGTCAAACTCAAGGCTCTCAGCTCGAGGTGTGGGGAAAATGCAAGAAGATGCACCTGGGAATCATTTTTATTTTCACCGCTTTAGTCTTTAATTGGGGTCACAAGGAGGCTGAAGGCTATCACAGCCGACTCTGGGTGAGGACAGGCTTCATTCTGCACAGCGTGGCAGTCGATCATCACAGGGCCAACATTTACACATCCATTCACATTCAGACAGAGGAGCAATCCAGAATATTCAGTTATCTCTAGGCATTTGGACTGTGGGAGGAAACACAGAGAAGCACAGGGAGAATATGTTGACTCCACCCAGAAGCGAAGCCAGGACTCAAACCCAGGACCTTCTTGCTGCAGCGTGGATGGGATGGTCATTACACCACCCGCTTCATGTATTGTAAGTTTCCTTCATAACCATCACGTACGGCAGAGTATAACAGGACTGATTTTAGGCTTAATGTGAACAAATCTATAAAAAGGTGCCATTGTGGGAGGTTGTGCCCAAAACCCAAACCCATAAACAGTGCATTCATGTTAGTGCTGAAACCAGTCCGTGGAACATTCTTGATGGTTCTGGTTTAGCAAATCCTCTCCTTGCGACTTTGAACCAAGTCATATACAGTAAAACCTCCGCTGACGAACGCTTAAGCTCACGAACTTTTCGCCTCAAGAACATTAAATTTGCGAGCATACAGTCTCTGCTGACGAACTAGTTTTCGGCAGACGAATCAAACCACGCGGTCGAACAGCGCCACGGTGGCGGCCACGAGAAGCTGACGCACGCTCACGGCGTCCCAGTTCGTCACCCCCTTTCTTTGAGTGCGGAAGTGGTTTGTGTTTGATAGACATTTTGGACCATATTGAGTGTACTTTTGCTATTATGGGACCGAAAAAGACCCCACCACAGGCGGAGATCATTGAAAAACACGAACGAGGTGTGCGTTTGTGTGACTCAGCGTCCCAGTACCAGTACGCTAAGTCTACCATTGCTCCCATCCTTAAGAACAAGGAAGCTATTAAGGGTGCGTGTGTGGCTAAGGGTGTTTCCAAACAGTAGGCGTTTCCAAACTCTCCTTCCAAACAGTAAGTCCCTCCCTCCCTCCTCCTCCGACTCCCTCCTTCCCTCCCTCCTCCTCCCACTCCATTCCATCAAGCCATCAACTACCATCACAAAGGTAAATAAAACGACTTTATTATACAGTACAGTTTATTTCTTTAATTACAATACAATAGACATTTATTATACATAAAATAAGGTATATTTTTGTGTAGTTTTAAGGCTTATTTAGTAGAAAATTATGTTTTATGGGGACCTGGGAACGGATTATTCTCATTTTAATGGTTTCTTATGGGAAATAAATGTTCGGAAGACGAACTTTTCGCCTCACACACACTTTCTGGGAACCAATTATGTTCGTGAGCTGAGGTATCACTGTATATATATATATATATATATATATATATATATATGATATATAATTTTTTAAGATTTATGTCCCTCAGCAGGTCATTTAATTGACTGTGGTACCAGACAAGCCGAATAACAGGGCTCCAACATCTGGATCAGTGTCATCTTTCACATCTGTTTCATGCTTTGTGGTATCTTCATCCATCTTGTTGAGGCTCCAGGTCTCTGATGGCTTCGGTACTGGCTCTGTGAGTCAGTTTGTTTGCTGAAGGCAGAAAGAGGTTTTCAATAAAGTTCTTTTACTCGTGATGCCAGATGCAGCGGTCAGAAAGAAGGAATGGTCCGTCATGTGACCCCCTTTGTTCTGGCCGTGTCATTAGGGCTTCCAAGCTTGTCTGAGACAGCCCACAGAGTGAAGGTGAGGAGGTCGGGGTTTGTCTCCATCATCAGTTTGGCATCTGAAGTTGAGCTCGTGGAATTTTTTCAAGAGCAGTCGTGGTGCGTCTTTGAACGTTAAACGTACACTTGTCACAGATCTAAACGAATGTACTGCAGCTGTTACGATATTAACGAGACATTTTGTTATTATTAAAATTTCCAAAGACAAAAAATCAACAAAGCAGCTTTCGCTCTGGACAACATACTGCTGAGACGACATCCTGTCAAGCAGGGGTTCCCAGTCCCAGTCAGGGAGAACCCTCTGTTCTGCACATCTCTACACCATTCCTGCTCCATCACACCATCTTCAGGTTCCACCAAGCTGGTGGTTAATGGGTTACATCAGGTGTATTGGGAATAAGTCAAGCACTGAAGTGTGCAAAACAGAAGGTTCTCTCGGACCAGATTTGGAAAGTTCTGCTGGAGTACAAGGAGACCGAATAAAACTTCCCACATCTCAAAGGTCAACCAAACAATCATGGAAGAGTTGAATTATTATTTTCACATTATTCATCATGTCTGTACACGCTTGGAGGTGTTTTCTGAAGACTACTGTGGCTTGACAGGTCATGTTGAGTGGAACAGCTGCGATCTCTTGCTGAAGGAGACCTGTGGTGCATCAGTGTTGTTCACTATTAAAATGATCACGTATAACATCAGCAGCTCCTTTCAGTAACATCAGTACACACCCAATTTTAAAATTATGAGTCTGGGTGGGCTCAGAGACATGTCGCTTTTCTGATTGGTTCTTCCAGGCTGGTAGTGATGTGGACTCGATGGATTGGCTGGGCTGCGTAACTGACCCTGTGCATTAGAACACACTATGGTCCAACACGAAGCTGCACAAGCAACAAGTGCAGAAATCATGCAAACCATGTTTTTGTTCGTAAACCAACTGATGACTGGAAAGTCGAGGCAGAAAAACGTTAGCGACACAAACTTCTTTGGCTTTACCGATACACTCGTGTCTGGCCGGCTGTGTTCTCATGCTGAGAGTCACTTGAATGCGATGTCTCACCGCCTACAGCCTACACAAGAGTTTGGGGTTGGATACCCTTGTGATTTACGGTAGCACCACAAAAAGTCACAAGGTTCAGGGGAACCTCGTTTTGTACTGGCTTCCTGAGGTCTTAAGAGACTGCCCTCTGCAGTTTGATTAAAGATGGCCTGCTCTGCGCTGCAGTGATCTGCTCATTAGCACTTCAGTCTCATTACATCTGTCCCACACACAGTACTGTACCACGTCTTGCTGTTAACGTCTTCCTATGGTGTTTATAAGCAATAACTACCCGACAGTCTGTTATTATTTACTGATACAGCTATACCTCGGATTAAGTCGTTCTCGATTATATGTCGGTTTTCAAAAAGTATATGGAAAATAAAGAACAAATAAAGTTTCATCATTATAATCAAATCATCGCACCTCACTATTTCAGAAGCACTGAATTAGCGGCAGCTCCGGAAAAGTGTCCATATGCATCATCAAGACATGACTGGCATGTGATCCAAATTTAGCCAATGGCTGAGAGCTGTTGTTTCTCCTTCCTGCTGATTGGTTGCAGATGATGTGTATACCTCTTTTTTTCTCCTTCGTGCACATGTTATCAACTTGATTGTCTGAATTGTGAATTCATTTTTTCAGTGTGTTTTTAATGATTATTTAAGCGCTATGATGCCACTCAAACACATCTATATGTGTGCACATGCATCTGTATATATCATTTATAGCATTGAATATGTATTTATTGATATTATATACACATATACATGTACGTATACGTCAGTCAGGGAGCGTTGATCCTACTTCGCGGAATTCAGTGGTCGCGGGGATCTCGGTCCCAATTAGCCGCAGAAAGTGAGGGATCCCTGTATACAGTATACTGTATATTATACTAGTAAATTTGGAACCAATTAACAACGTAAGCCGAGGCATATGTGTTTTGTTAACTGTGGCTAGTTTGGCGCGATCCCATGGCACGTTTCCCGCATGCACTTGGATGCGGAACAAATGTGGACTGTAAACATTGGTTGTGTATGGGATTGTCCATGTGGTCCAGAGTGTCCCCATGTCAACTACCAACATTAATTAATTTCTTATTAGTAACCAAACTATAACCCACATAGGTGGCTAATTTGGGCTTACCAAAGTAGGACACACTTAATTGACCCAAATGGGCCTTGGTGAAAGGTGCCCATTTTGGGCCCATGTCCACTTGGTGCCCATGTATCCCAGGAATAACTCGGGTGGGGCCAACACACATGTAACTAGTTAACATCATGGTGCATCATGAAACCTATGGACAATGCCATATGGGGCCAAATTTTTAGCTCATTGACTACCCAAATGGGCCTCACATGCACTTTCGGGCTGGGTTACGTTTACCTCAGAAGTTAGAAAAGAAGTCTAGCTGGGAGTTTAGTTCTTCTGTGTTCATCTGACAGTGCAGAGCTCACCTGACCAGGCTCTGGCCTATCTCAGATCACTCCAGCTGAACCGGCCATCCAAGGGCAAACACACCCAACCATTCACACTCACACGTACACCTCAGGGCAATTAAGAACAGCCAATTAGACTATGAAACAGAAATAGGGATGGAACTGTGAACTCCACACAGAAGCACCTTGAAGCCCATGGATCACATCACTGGACCTTCTCACCTACCAAGGCATGCAGTCTGTTGATATGTGAAACGTCCAGCTTGGATTTTGACTTTTTGAGTCAGAATTAGATATCATGGCACATTTCAATCAACATTGGGGTCAGAACATCCGCCTCACTGTGAAAAGGTCTGGGCTTGGTCAGGATCTATCTGTGTGGAATTTGCATTTTCTCCTTGTGCATGAGTGGCTTCCTTACAGGCATTCAGGTTACCTTCAATAGTCCAGAGCTGTTCACAAGGCTATGTGAGAGCAAATATTGGCTGAGATAGGCTCCAGCCTTCCTGATAGCATGACGGACTCGGCGGCTTGGCGAGTGAGTGAGTTTTCAGACATGATGAACTGAAACGTGGTCATCTTGGGTGTGATGTCATTCCCAGCTCAGATGTTCGAGGTCAGTGGAATAAAAGGTTAAAGTGGTCAAAGGCTGCTGAAGGTCAGGGGTTCAAACCTCAGCACCACCCAGCTACCTTTATTGGGCCCCTAAGAGAAGACCCTTAACCCTCTCTACTTTAGAGGCATGTGCCCTGATCTCTGACGCCTGACTATCTAACAAGCCGGAGCATGTGAAGAGGAGGATTTCAGGAAACTGTGATGCAGACATGAGAAATAAAAGCTGCTTTTCCAGATTTTAAATGAAGTGCTGATGACAACGTGACTGTCTGTCTGTCTGTGCTTCCAGTGGTTTTACAGCTGTGGCCTTGCCGTTGTAAATACACACACACACACACACACACACACGCACACAGTTCAAGTTTCTGTGACTTCCCTTCATTTTTAGTAAAAAGTCTCTTCAGTTCCCGACTCTATTTAAGAGCCAAGCTCATGGTTGGTTGAACTCATTTCCCCCCCACTGTAGGAAACACACACACACACACACACACACACACACACACACACACACACACACACACACACAGCAGACCAGATCGCAGATTGTAAACATGTGTTGACAACAGAGAAAGAAATGACGCGCACACAGGATTGTTTGGTTATGTTTGAAGAACGGATGTGTTCAACGTTTGGGATTAATAAGGCTGTGTGTGTGTGTGTGTGTGTGTGTGTGTGTGTGTGTGTGTGTTTGTGTGTGTGTGTGTGTGTGTGTGTGTGTGTGAGTGTTGGGATTTTGCATACCAGATGTCCCCACGATGATAGAAATGTATGATTTATAGGGCTGGTGCTGAAGTGGCCATCCTGTTTGGCACTTGTGTGTTGCTATGACATCATGGGAAGGTGTTGTTATTGTTCTGGTCGTTGCTAATGCAGTAATGAAGGAATTTAATTATAAAAGACCTGCGTAGGACTGATTACAGCCAGGTGTCAGTGTTCACTCCTGAATCTGAAGCTACATTTCTCACTGAGAGTCCTGCAGTGGGCTTTAAGTAATAGCAATGAGAAACTCGGCGTATATTATATGGTGGATATGTTGGAGAAAAATGCTGATTTCAATTTCCCAGAGTGCAATGAAGCAATAAGACATGATTAAAATCCCGCTCGACGGGTTAGCGGGATATGAGCTGATGAGGGCTGCTGGTGGTGATAGCCGTATCAGGGCGAACGTACATCCATGATGTAAAAATCTGTTATTCAACAAGTTTCACATGTCTATCTGGTTCATTCATCCGCATATTAACAACACTGTGTTGTTCTTCACCGTCCTCTCTCAGACCGGGTCAGGAGCAGGAGATTGTAGCACAATCCTGACTCTACCACTGATGATGAAGCTAATAAAGAACTGAATCAAAGCGCCAACACACGCTAAATGCTAACAATACACAGACTAAACAGCTAAAGTAGAAACAAAAGCCAAAAGTAAAAGAAGATACATGCACACCCACATGCACACCCACACACATCCACACACACACACACACACACACACACACACACACACACACACACACACACACACACACACACACATATATATACTAGTATACACTCTGTCTTCTCTAAGGCATCCTAGTCTTGAGAGACTATGGGCCTGCACCTGGAGTTGATGACATTGTCTGGTGTGGATGGTCAGGCCGATGCGGGAATGACAGTCTCTCCCACATCCAGGACAGATGAATGCAGTTGCTTGTGTATGTGTCTGGGTTTGGGTCTTCCTTCTTCCCCCCTTTTCACTGATTATCTCCAGGCTGGTTGGTCAGAGGCAGTGGCTTCCCAGGTGTTTAGGTCGATTTTAAGGGTTTTCAGATCTCTCTTACAGACATCCTTGAAATGGAGTTTGGGTCTACCTGTGGGACGGGATCCTTGTGTCAGTTCTCCATAAAGGAGGTCGTTTGGGATTCTTGCGTCCTTCATGCGCACAACATGGCCAAGCCAATGCAGGCACCTCTGCTTAAGTAGACTTCACATGCTGGGAACTATGGCTCTGTCTAGAACGCCGGTGTTTGTGACCTTGACCTGCCAGGTGATGCCCAGGATGCAGCAGAGACAACGCATGTGGAAGGCGTTGAGCCTGTGTTCCTTTTTGGTTCTCATTGTCCATGCCTCATTTCCATAGAGGAGTGTGCTCACAACACAGTCCTTGTTTACCTGTATTTTCGTGTGCTCAGTCAATTTTACATTTGTCCAAATTCTCTTGTTGAGTCTAGCCATTGTGATAGCAGTTTTGCCAATGCACCTGTCTATCTCTGTGTCCAGAGACAGAGTATCAGAGATGGTAGAGCCCAGGTACACAAAGTCATGGACAACTTCTAGCATCTGATCAGAGAGTCTGATATCAGGTGGATGGCCCATATCCTGCTCCATGACTTTCGTTTTTTTCTGGCTGATTGTCAACCTGAATGCCTCACATGCCTGGCTGAAGCGGTCCATGAGCAGTTGAAACTCCTCCACTGTATGGGTTGTGATAGCTACATCATCCGCAAAAAGCAAGTCACGGTGGCATTTCTGCTGGACTTTGGACTTGGCCTTGAGACAGGAGATGTTATAGAGTTTGCCGTCTGATCTGGTTCGGAAATACTGTAGATGCCCTCAGTGGCTGATCCATATGCGTACTTCAGCAAAACAGCAAAGAATATTCCAAACAGTGTCAGAGCGAGGACGCAGCCCTGCTTCACGCCACTCTTGAGCTTGAAACTCGCTGATGTTGAGCCATCGAAGACTACTGTGCCAGTCATATTGTCGTGGAAGGATTTGATAATGCTCAGCAGCCTGTGCAGGCACCCTATGTTGGCAGAATCTGGAAGAGGCCATCCCTGCTGACATCCCTGCCTTCGTCAGGTCAATGAAGGTTATGAAGAGCAGCAGTCTCTGCTCTCAGCATTTCTCCTGCTGCTGGCTGAGGGAGAAGACAATGTTGATGGTGGACCTGTTGGCATGGAAACCACATTGGGATTCAGGGTAGACTCTCTCTGCAAGGACTTGTACTCTCTTCAGTGCCACTCTTGCAAACAGTTTCCCAACAATGCTCAAGAGGGAGATGCCACGGTAGTTGTTGCAGTCACTCCTGTCACCTTTGTTCCTGTATAACGGACGATGTTGACATCCCTCATGTCTTGAGGGACTTCCCCCTCCCTCCAGCACAGGCAGAGGAGATGGTGCAGCTCTTCAACCTGGATGTCTTTGCAGCATTTCAGAACCTTCACGAGGATAGCATCTTTCCCTTGAGCTTTGCCAGTGGCAAGGGAGTCAGGGGCATCATGCAGTTCTTTAAGTGTAGGTTCAATGTCCATGTACTTTCCCACAGGCAGACACTCAACAGCATTAAGGGTGTCTTCTAAGATGATATTCTCCCTGGTGTAGAGCTCGGAATAATGCCCCACCTACCGTTCCATCTCTTTTGCTCGGTCTTTGATGATGAAGCCATTGGAGGATTTCAAAGGGTCTGTTTTCTTTATTGATGGTCCAAGAGCCTGCTTGATGCCATCATACATCCCTTTGATGTTGCCAGTGTCAGCTGCAAACTGGATCTTGGAACAGAGCTGTAGCCAGTAGTCATTGGCACTCTGCCTGGCAATCTTCTGGACTTTGCTGCGGACTTCCTGCAGTGTCAGCAGGTTCTGTTCGCTGGGGTTGGTTTTATAGGCAGCCATCGCAGCCCTCTTTGCTTCAATGACAGGTCTGATGTCCTCAACATAGCCTACGAACCAGTCTGCTGATTTTTTAGTTTGCTTGCAAAAAACAGACATTGCTGAGGTGTACACGGGATCCCTCATGTATTCTCATCTTTCCTGGGCGTTGTCACTTTGAGGGCCGGTTAGACAGTTCTCCAGGGCTGTGGCAAACTCATCCATCCTGGCTGGGCTTCACGTGTTGTTGGTGTAGATGCGGGGTCTGCCAGCTCTCTTTGTGTGGCAGATTCTTCTGGCCTGCAGTTTTACCTTGCTGCACACCAGTGAGTGGTCTGTATTATAGCCAGTGCTCTGGCAGCTGTGGGTGAGTCTGGCACAGGGTAGCCTGGGACACCTGGTGAGAATCAGATCTAGTTGGTGCCAGTGCTTGGACCTCAGGTGTCTCCAGGAGACTCCATGTTGAGGCTTGGTGTTGAAATATGTGTTGGTGATGCAGAGGTCATGGTAACAGCAGAGTTCAAGCAGGCGCTGGCTGTTTTCATTCATGTGTTTCTTTCCAAGAAATAAAACAGCGGTATTGGGAGTCAGTTTGAGTCAGAGACACATTCACTGTGAGTCAGTGTAAATTGGAGATTTGCTCAGTGTGAGTCAGCATGAGTCAGAGACTCGGGTGAGTCAGTATGAGTCAGACTTGTTTACTGTGAGTCAGTGTAAATTGGAGACTTGCTCAGTGTGAGTCAGATAGAAACACAAGGCTGTAAACTTGAGGTTGAGTGACAGTGCCATATCTATTATTCATGTAATAGGTTTTCCCACTCTCACACCACCCAGTCCAGTTGTTTAATCCAGATGTATTACATCATTCCACTGTACACAACGAATAAAGCATGTTTTATTATAATAAAGTCATTGTTGCACCAGACCTCCGGTGCTGTGACTCATTATAACCGATGCGTAGATATAAAATGCTGAGAGATGGATGGAATCTCCTCCCCCTCTCTTTCGTGACTTTCACTCTTCCTTTATCTTCTCTTTCGTCCTGCTGCATTTCCCATGAGCTCTTTAAATGCTCAGGAAAGGCCTTGCACTATTTTTTCTTCATCAGAGCTTTTTCCACACGTTTTACATTTCAGAGGAAGAACGATCACATGGTTGTGAATGATGATGTGTCTCAGTCAGATGTTTCTTTCCGTGATTGAAAACCATAATATCTTTATGTTTAGGTACGAGTACAGAACTCGCACATCTGTGGAAACGCTGTGGACCGAATGAGCCCCTTTATTCCTACTCTGCAGTCATGACTGTGGTCAAAACAAAGCCACTGTACACGGAGACGGATCCATAATCATAACCCAAACACACAGAGTGGATCGAAAACAGACCCCACAGAACCTCCTGAGATCAGAGACAGGACACAGGAGGACCAGGAGACCCTGAGATGCTCGGGATTATCAGTTCAAACTCCACATTTCCTGCACAGTGACCTTTAATTCATCATTCGAAACAGACAGAATAAAGAGGAATACGGAGAAAATTACAGAGAGGAAATGATCCATCAGAATCCGTGAAAGGAAGAGGTGGAGTCATAAGAAAACCCACCAGGAGGACGAGAGGGAAGAGACAGAGATCCGGCACTCAGATTAAAACCAGAACACCTCTCAGTGTCCGGACACACCACACATCGGGACACTCCACACATCGGGACACTCCACACATGCGGACACTCCACACATCAGAACACTCCACACATCAGGACACGCCACACATCAGAACACTCCACACATCAGGACACTCCACACATCGGGACACTCCACACATCAGGACACTCCACACATCCGAACACTCCACACATCAGAACACTCCACACATCAGGACACTCCACACATCGGGACACTCCACACATCAGGACACTCCACACATCGGGACACTCCACACATCCGAACACTCCACACATCGGGACACTCCACACATCCGAACACTCCACACATCAGGACACTCCACACATCGGGACACTCCACACATCAGAACACTCCACACATCCGGACACTCCACACATGCGGACACTCCACACATCAGAACACTCCACACGTCGGGACACTCCACACATCAGGACACTCCACACATCCGGACACTCCATGTATCAGGATTCTCCACACATCAAGACCATCCACACAGCCGGACACCCTGCACATCTGGACACTGCACACGTCTGGACCATTCACACAGCAGGACCATCCACACAGCCGGACACTCTGCACATCTGGACCCTCCACAAATTTGGACCATCCACACAACTGGACACTCTGCACATATGGACACTCCACACATCTGAATCATCCACACAGCTGGACCATCCACACAGCCGGACACCCTGCACATCTGGACACTGCACACATCTGGACCATCCACACAGCCGGACACCCTGCACATCTGGACACTGCACACATCTGGACCATCCACACAGCAGGACCATCTACACAGCCGGACACTCTGCACATATGGACCCCCCACAAATTTGGACCATCCACACAGCCAGACACTCTACATATCTGGAAAGTCCAGAGTACTTTCATCTTAAACCAGAGGTGAATCCTCTCAATATATTCAGCAAATAGTTTGTTTTGGCTGAGAGGATTCCCCTCTGGCTCTGGGTGAAAGTAAAATGACTTTGAGAACCAGAATTCTTCTTCTTTCGTCTTTTCCTTTCGGCTTTTTCCCTTTATCAGGGGCCGCCACAGTGAATCATCTGATTTGCATGTTTGATTTGGTTCATAGGTGTTTAGGTCGATGCCCTTCCTGACACAACTCTATTAGCAAGGGACAGAAACACGCTGACAGCTTTGCAGCTCCTCTTTACAAAAGTCAGGAATGGTTCTTTTACATGAACCTCTCACCATAGACAGTGACAGACATGGCAGGCCTTTGAAAACCCAGTGCCCTATACCACTAGGCCACCACTGCCCCCTTTGAGAACCACAATGGTCCATCAAAATAATGTGGCCTGGTCCGTTCTGGTTCTTAGGGGCTCGTGTGTATAGATGTATATTTAGGTGCTTTCCTTCTATTTTGTACTGAAGATTTATATCCTGGGCAGTGGTGACAGCTGATCCTGAGGTTGTGGGTTCAAGCCCCACTGTCAATGGTTGTCTCTGCTATCCCCTCAGTGCACTAACTGGGTTATGAAAGGCCTGCCATGTCTCTCAGTGTGCTGGAGGTTCATGTAAAACAGGGGTCAGGAACCTCCGGCTTGTGAGCCAGATCTGGCTCTTTTGTTGACTGCATCTGGCTCTAAGATAAATCAGGTGGCCGTTCTTAACAGAAAAACAAATACATAATTTTGCCGTCCTTTAAATAAAAATACAGAAAAAAGCCAAATAAAACAAAAACATAAATCAATCTCACGCATTTCAATCTATACGTCTATTTTCAATGCCACTTGTCGCTGTGGCGCACAGCAGAGATTTAATCCTTTCTGTACTCCAGTGTGTGGGCGGGGCCGATACCTTGAAACTCTAATTTTATTGGATTATATGCAGCAGCCTGCGCGAGTTGATTTTGGGTAAAGAGGTAAATTTTCCTCGTTTGATCAGCTCATGTGCAAGAAGCCAAGCTGATCAAACGAGGAAAATTTACCTCTTTACCCAAAATCAACTCGCGCAGGCTGCTGCATATAATCCAATAAAATTAGAGTGGTCCATTTTGATCAGCTCATGTGCAAGAAGCCAAGCAATGCAGCCGTGAGGGGGGGGCACAAACCAGTGTCTCTCCCTCACGCCGGTCCCAAGCCCGGATAAATGCAGAGGGTTGCGTCAGGAAGGGCATCCGGCGTAAAACAAATGCCAAATAAACTATGCGAATCACAAGAATTAATGACATACCGGATCGGTCGAGGCCCGGGTTAACAACGACCGCCATCAGTGCCGTCAACCAACAGGGTGCTGATGGAAATTGGACTACTGTTGGTCGAAGACGTCGAAGAAGGAGAGGCGGGAGGCGTGTCCGTTGCCAGAGAAAGAAGAGGAAAGGCATGAGTCTAGGACTGAAAGTAGGGACTTTGAATATTGGAACTATGACAGGAAAAGGTAGAGAGCTGGCTGACATGATGCAGAGGAGGAAGGTGGACATACTGTGTGTTCAGGAGACCAGGTGGAAAGGTCGCAAGGCTAGAAGCATAGAAGCTTCTAGAAGCATAGAAGGCTAGAAGCACGGTGTGGATGGGAAGAGAAATGGAGTAGGAGTCATCTTGAAGGAGGAGTTTGCCAGGAATGTTCTAGAAGTGAAAAGAGTGTCAGACAGAGTGATGAGTCTCAAGTTAGAAATTAAAGGTGTGATGGTCAATGTTGTTAGTGCTTATGCCCCACAGACAGGATGTGAACGAGAAGAGAAGGAGAGATTCTGGAGGGAGTTAGATGAAGTGATGCAGAGTACCTCCAGAGGTGAAAGAGTGGTCATTGGGGCAGACTTCAATGGACATGTTGGTGCAGGAAACAGAGGGGATGAGGAAGTGATGGGTAGGTTTGGTATCCAGGACAGGAACGCAGAAGGACAGATGTTGGTAGATTTTGCAAAAAGGATGGAAATGGCTGTGGTGAATACTTTCTTCCAGAAGAGAGGAGCATAGGGTGACTTATAAAAGTGGAGGTAGGAGCACACAGGTAGACTACATCTTGTGCAGGCGATGTAATTTAAAGGAAGTCAGTGACTGCAAAGTAGTAGTGGGTGAGAGTGTTGCCAAACAGCATAGGATGGTGGTGTGCAGGATGATGCTGATGGTGAGGAAGGTGAAGAAGGCAAAGGCAGAGCAGAAGACAAAGTGGTGGAAGTTGAAAAAGGAAGAGTGTCAGGTTGTCTTCAAGGAGGAGTTGAAACAGGCTTTGGGTGGTCAGGAAGTGCTTCCAGATGACTGGACAACTACAGCGAATGTGATCAGGAGACAGGTAGGAGAATACTTGGTGTGTCATCTGGAAGGAAAGTAGATAAGGAGACTTGGTGGTGGAATGAGGAAGTGCAGGAGTGTGTACAAAGGAAGAGATCAGCTAAGAAGAAGTGGGACATTGACAAAACCGAAGAGAGTAAACAGGAGTACAGGGAGACACAGCGTAAGGCAAAGGTAGCAGTGTCAAAGGCCAAACAGAGCGCGTTTGATGACTTGTATGCTCGGTTGGAAAGTAAGGAGGGAGAAAATGATTTATACAGGTTGGCACAGCAGAGAAATAGAGATGGGAAGGACGTGCAGCAAGTTAGATTGATAAAGGACAGAGAGGGAAATGTATTGACTGATGACAGAAGTGTGCTGGGAAGATGGAAAGAGTACTTTGAAGAGCTGATGAATGAGGAAAAAGAGAGAGCAAAAAGAGTAGAAGAGGTGACTGTTGAGGACCAGGAAGTAGCAAAGATTAGTAAGAGTGAAGTGAGGAGGGCATTGAAGAGGATGAAGAATGGAAAGGCAGTTGGTCCTGATGACATACCGGTGGAGGTATGGAAGTGTCTAGGAGAGGTAGCAGTAGATTTTCTGGACAAGAACATTTAACAAGGTCTTCGAGAGTGAGAGGATGCCAGAGGAATGGAGGAGAAGTGTGCTGGTGCCCATTTTTAAGAACAAGGGAGACGTGCAGAGTTGTGGCAACTACAGAGGGATAAAGTTGATGAGCCATACGATGAAGTTATGGGAAAGAATAGTGGAAGCTAGACTAAGGGCAGAAGTCAGCATTTGTGAACAACAGTTTGGTTTCATGCCCAGAAAGAGCACCACAGATGCAGTGTTTGCCTTGAGGATGTTAATGGAGAAGTACAGAGAAGGTCAGGACGGAGCTGCATTGTGCCTTTGTGGATCTGGAGAAAGCATATGACAGGGTGCCGAGAGAAGAACTGTGGTATTGCATGAGGAAGTCTGGAGTGGCAGAGAAGTATGTTAGAGTGGTGCAGGACATGTATGAGAGATGTAAGACAGTGGTGAGGTGTGCTGTCGGTGTGACAGAAGAGTTCAAGGTGGAGGTGGGACTGCATCAAGGGTCAGCTCTCAGCCCCTTCTTGTTCGCTATGGTGATGGACAGGCTGACAGACGAGGTTAGACAAGGTTCCCCATGGACTATGATGTTTGCAGATGACATTGTAATCTGTAGTGAGAGCAGAGAACAAGTGCAGGAAA
>CM045742.1:45720000-45747500 GCA_024760905.1 Plotosus lineatus
GGTGCTGGCCCTATGATGGACTGGAAAGCTGTTCATGTGGACCTCACTCTCGTCAGAGTTGGCCGATATAAGCCGTGGCCTCCCGGTGACCCTGGTAGGATTAAGTAAATGAGCAAATGAATGAATTAAAAAGGCCTTGCACCTTGAGGGAATGTATCAGGTGTGGCACAGTGATCAGCACGTCCGCCTCACAGCAAAAAGGTTCTGGGTTCAATTCCCAGGCATGCGCCATTTCCGTGTGGAATTTGCATGCTCTCCCCGTGCTTATCGGGGTTTTCTCTGGGTCATCTGGTTTCCTCCCACAGTCCAAAAACATGCCGGTAGGCTAATTGGCTGAAGGAGTGAGAGTGATTGTGAATGTGTGTGTGTGTGTGTGTGTGTGTGTGTGTGTGTGTGTGTGTGTGTGTGTGTGTGTGTGTTGGCAATGCAGTGGCCTAGCGAGTCAGTCAGAGTCGGCTGAGATGGACGCCAACTTCCCCATGACCCTAATTAGGTGAGTAGGATTTTAGGAAATGAATGGATGGATGAATGAATGTAACAGACAGGCAAATAATCCGAGGATGTAAATCGGGTGAAGTTGGATCAGGAGAAGCACGAGCAGGTGGTGAATGTGAGAAACATAGAAGGAGGCTGACAGAGACCGAGTGTGTACCATCTACACTCAGCTGTGATAGTCAGTACAGTCCTTGGCATCTTCTCTGGCTTTTAGAGGGACACCGTTCCCACTCGGCCTCTCAGTCTGTTTCTTCTCCTCCACAGCTGAGCAGAAACCACGGTTCCTATGGTCTTCATCGCCTCCACCGTTTCCACTCAAATACTCAAGCACACCTGAAGTGAGGCATCGATGGATAGTGGAATAAAGGGTTAATGGGGCATTTAATCACATGGCAGTACAAGGCATTGCTCAGTGGGAAAGTGAAATGGACCGGCATATGCCAGGTTTCTACTGACACCACCAGAGAAACACCCATGAGCAGCTTCTTCAGATCTGATGATACTCCTCCCCCTCCTCCTCCCACTCCTCCTCCTCCATGAACATGAGGAAATCTGGCTTGGTTTCATTTCTCTTGGCCTCACACTTCACATTCAGTGTTGTAGCACAAAACATTCGAACCACTTGGTTTTGTTTGGTTTTATGTTTTTTCCATGCTGGTCCACATTGATCTGCTCCCTGAATACATATGGTTTGTTGATCTAATTTTACCAGTGCAGCTGTACAAGCTTTGCATTATCGCCGGGAGATGAGCGTCGCCGTCTGGGTGGGAACAAAGGCCTTCCTGTCTCACATGTGGATCCGATCACAAGCGCTACGTTTACTGAAAATCCTTTCTCAAGGAAAAGGTCACAGGTTTATCGAAACAAAAACGCAGGGGGAAAGGGAGAAAATTACTGCTTCAAATTATTACTCATGATATAAAAGCGCGAAAGAATAAAATCCTGAATCTCTGATCTTATTTCCTAGTGGTGAAGGAGCGTGTTACGTGAGAATATGGGGAGAGCATGATGAGCCTCATCTCGTACATCAGCGAGGATCGCAAGAGCTTAATAGCTCAGGGTGTTCTCTTATTCACCCGATACACAGCACACGTGCTGTTCTTCAACCTTCACACGCCAACCACATAAAGTCAGTGAGTACCGGGGAACCAGCGTCAACTCGCGTTCAACTGAGCTCAACTTTCACGTCACGCTATTCGAGCAATAACCAATCAGAGCTAGCAGTGATTGACAGATGATCCCCAAAACCCTTCAGTCGGGCAACAATGCATGTGAATCTTATGACTCCGCCCACATCAACATGGAACCGCACTTTTGGTTTCCTGTTGTGAGTGAAAGTAAGAAAGAGAGAGAGAGAGATTTGATTTTTAAAAATCGACTTCATTTTAGCACAAAAAGAAACCACTGCTTCCTAAAACATGAACAGAATCAATACATTAAAGAAATATTAAAGTCGAGACAAACACACACATACAAAACAAATAAGTAAATAAACAGGAAAAAACACACAAACTTCACCACCTTGATGTTAACAAAAAACATTTATAATCAGAAAATCTCCTCGAACCCGATATCGGTGAAGCTTTTTGTCCTCCACAGAACATTGTCTCCACAGTCTTTCATTAAACTATGATAATTATTATATAATTATAATAATATAATTATAATAAACTATCAGTTCATTTTCTGTAACCGCTTCATCCCAATTAGGGTCACGGGGAGGTTGGCACCCATCCCAGCCAATTCAGGGCGAGAGCAGAGTACACCCTGGACAGCTCGCCAGGCCATCGCAGGGCGGAAACACGCCGACGGCTTTGCAGCCTACTCTTGTCGAAAGTCAGCAATGCTTCTTTTACATGCCTCACACCATAGACAGTGAGAGACATGGCCGGCCTTTGATAACCCAGTTAGCTGCACTGGGGGGGGGGGGGGGGGGTGACAACCTTGTGGAGAGTGGGACTCAAACCCCCAACCTTTGGATCAGCGATCCGGCGCCTTATACCACTAGACCACCACTGCCCTATAATAAACTATAATATATATAATTATTATACAATTATTATAATCTATATTACATATAATATATATATAATATATATAATATACATATAATATAATGTTGTTAGTGTTTATGCCCCACAGGCAGGATGTGATCTAGAAGAGAAGGAGAGATTCTGGAGTGAGTTAGATGAAGTGATGCAGAGTACACCCAGAGATGAAACAGTGGTCATTGGTGCAGACTTCAATGAACATGTTGGTGCAGGAAACAGAGGGGACGAGGAAGTGATGGGCAAGTTTGGTATCCAGGACAGGAACGCAGAAGGACAGATGTTGATAGATTTTGCAAAAAGGATGGAAATGGCTGTGGTGAATACTTTCTTCCAGAAGAGACAGGAGCATAGGGTGACTTATAAAAGCGGAAGTAGGAGCACACAAGTAGACTACATCTTGTGCAGGCGATGCAATTTGAAGGAAGTCAGTGACTTAGTAGTGGGTGAGAGTGTTACCAAACAGCATAGGATGGTGGTGTGCAGGATGACGCTGATGGTGAGGAAGGTGAAGAAGGCAAAGGCAGAGCAGAAGACAAAGTGGTGGAAGCTGAAAAAGGAAGAGTGTCGGGTTGTCTTCAAAGAGGAGTTGAAACAGGCTTTGGGTGGTCAGGAAGTGCTTCCAGATGACTGGACAACTACAGCGAATGTGATCAGGGAGACAGGTAGGAGAGTACTTGGTGTGTCATCTGGAAGGAGAGGAGCTAAGGAGACTTGGTGGTGGAAAGAGGAAGTGCAGGAGTGTGTACAAAGGAAGAGGTTTGCTAAGAAGAAGTGAGACATTGAGAGGACCGAATAGAGTAAGTATGATGACTTGTATGGTAGGTTGGAGAGTAAGGAGGGAGATAATGATTTATACAGGTTGGCACAGCGGAGAAATAGAGATGGGAAGGACGCACAGCAAGTTAGAGTGATTAAGGACAGAGGGGGAAATGTATTGACTGATGACAGAAGTGTGCTGGGAAGATGGAAAGAGTACTTTGAAGAGCTGATGAATGAGGAAAATGAGAGAGAAAAAAGAGTAGAACAGGTGACCGTCGAGGACCAGGAAGTAGCAAAGATTAGTAAGGGTGAAGTGAGGAGGGCATTGAAGAGGATGAAGAATGGAAAGGCAGTTGGTCCGGATGACATATCGGTGGAGGTCTGGAAGTGTCTTGGAGAGGTAAAAGTAGATTTCCTGACAAGAACATTCAACAAGGTCTTAGAGAGTGCGAGGATGCCAGAGGAATGGAGGAGAAGTGTGATGGTGCCCATTTTTAAGAACAACGGAGACATGCAGAGTTGTGGTAACGACAGAGGGATAAACTTGATGAGCCATACGATGACGTTATGGGAAAGCATAGTGGAAGCTAGACTAAGGGCAGAGGTCAGCATTTGTGAACAACTGTTTGGTTTCATACCAAGAAAGCGCATCACAGATGCAGTGTTTGCCTTGAGGGTGTTAATAGAGAAGTACAGAGAAGGTCAGGAGCTGTATTGTGCCTTGGTGGATCTGGAGAAAGCATATGACAGGGTGCCGAGAGAGGAACTGTGGTATTGCATGAGGAAGTCTGGAGTGGCAGAGAAGTATGTTAGAGTGGTGCAGGACATGTATGAGAGATGTAAGACAGTGGTGAGGTGTGCTGTCAGTGTGACAGACGAGTTCAAGGTGGAGGAAGGACTGCATCAAGGGTCAGCTCTGAGCCCCTTCTTGCTTGCTGTGGTGATGGACAGGCTGACAGACGAGGTTAGACAAGATTCCCCATGGACTATGAGTTTGCAGATGACATTGTGATCTGTAGTGAGAGCAGAGAACAAGTGCAGGAAAATCTAGAGAGGTGGAGGTATGCCCTGGAAAGGAGGGGAATGAAGGTTAGCCTTGTTGTATGAATTAGACAGTGGCCCTGGGGAAAAGACAGGAGGCAGAGCTGGAAGTAGCAGAGATGAAAATGTTGAGGTTCTCTTTGGGAGTAATGAGGATGGATAGGATCAGGAATGAACACATCAGAGGGACAGCACATGTAAGACGTTTTGGAGACAGGGGAACAAGCCAAAAAGAAAGGAAGAAGAAGAATTATCATATAATTATAATAAACTATAATACCCATCACGCTGCTCATTATCGTTCGGATTCAAATCATTCACACATCACAGTCACATGATCACTACACTTTCCTTTTCCTGCTCACGTAAAGGGACAATTCAGGAAATGACGCAGCTCCCTCCCATTGGCTATTATAGAGCTGAATTCACCATGATGCTTTTTGTGTAAAGGACAGAGTTACGGTTGTTTATGCTTTATTTCTTGACTCAGGGTTTTAACCTTCCATCAACATTTGTAAGATTATAATTCTGCTAAGAAGACATGGTCAACACACACACACACACACACACACACACACACGCACGCGCAAGTGTGTGTGATTTCGGGTGTGAGTGAGAAGAAGAAATGGGCTCAAGTGATATCACAAAGAAATATGGCCAAACCCGTCTACCATCGGTCCGATACTGAAGCAGAAGGAGGTCTTCAAGGTATATTTTTATAATTGTTCAGGGTTTAGGGGGTAGTATTGGGAGCCTTGGAACACATCACATGTTTTACATGTAAAATACAGCTCAACTTACAAAAAATACAGGTTATGAAAAAAGCTCTGGAACGGATTAAATTCGTAAGGTGAGGTACCACTGTACCTGAAACCCAGAATGAACCCGAGTTCAGTAAACACCACACAACCTATACAGAACCACCTGTTTTACCACATGAACAGAACCTGCAGCCCGTTCTTTTAGAGACCAGAACCGTGAGATATGTGTCTGCAATCTTTTTTTTTTTAAGTCCTCAGATTTAAAAGGCTCTGGTAAAACTCTGTAAATACTTTCAGGTTGTGTTTGTTTAAGTCCATTAAAAACAGAGGTTCCTGCAGTCCCGGTTCCCGGAACCGAGCTAGAACTGCGCGAGCTGTGGGCCTCCACACCCGGTCCTTTGGTCTAGTCAGCAGCATTGAAAAACATTTTCAATAAAATCCATTTCCAGTTTCTGAGACTCCTCCCACTTTCTCTAAAACATTTTCCCAATTCTTATTTACAATGTTTTGTTCACCAAGGTAGATTCTCGGCTATTTGATCCCACCACTTTTCCAGGTGAGACCGCCCGGCAGGACGATACCCTGCGGCTCGTCTCCCACCCACAGAGCTTCAGTTCTCCCTGGTTTACCCCGGCTGACGAGATTTCGCTAAAATCTTGAACAGTGTTCGTTAAAAAATTAACATCACTCTGGGTTTTACAGCAATGATAAGATCGTCTGCGTATGGACACAGTTTAAAAACCGGATCACAATTCAGAACCTTAAGCCCAGAGAGACCTGTTCTGAGTCGGTGTCAGAGAGGCTCTACTGTGATGGAGTACAGCAGGCCTGATAGGGGGCAACCTTGCCTGGTACCCCTCTGCACTTTAAAAGGAGCCCTCAGACCTCCGTTGATCTTTAATATATTCTTCATGTCCCCATACAAGGCCCGAATACAGAGATGAGACCTGAGCTGAACCCAAACCCCTCCAGCATCCACCAGAGGTTTGCGTGCTCAACTCGATCAGATGCCTTTTCTTGATCCATAGAAATGAGACCAAGTCTCACTCCCCAATGAACCGGAGTGGTCCAAAACGTCCCGAATTAAGAAGACATTATTATTAGCCTCCCTGGTACACAGTAGGTGTGGTCTGCATGGGAATGACCTGCTCCATCACTTTCCTCAACCTGTTTGCCAGGACTTTGGGGAGGAGCTTGTAGTCAGTACAGAGGAGGGACGCTGGTCACCAGTATTTTTAGATTTTGCAGGTCCCCCCCCCTCTTTTGCAGGAGAGTGACGACCGCTCTCCTGCAACTCTGGGGCATCTGTCCTCTCACCAGACTGTCCCTGAGAATGTCCAGCATGTCCTCACCGATCACCGCCCAGAAGGTTTTATAGAAGGCCACTGACAGGCTGTCTATGTCTGGGGTTTTCCCTGGTTTGAGGCTCTGCAGTGCCACCATCAGTTCCTGCGGAGAGATGTCAGGGTCTAGATACCTGTTGGCATCTGCTGACACCTTTGGCAGGCGAGTGAGGAATATATCCAATGTTTTAGTTTCTCAGAATATTCACATTGATACAATTCATAATAGAAACCTGCTGCGTACCTGCGGATAGCTGCAGAGTCCTGGAGCAGCCATCCATCCCCGGAACACAGGCAGTGTATTAGCCTCCTCCGCCCATTTTTCCTTTCCAGCCCGAAGAAAAAGTGAAAGGGAGCATCCATCAGAGTAAGGTTTTGGAACCGGTTGCATGTCACAGCGCCCCTGGTGGCGACGCCCAGCAAGTCAGCTAACATACGCTTTTTACTTTGAAGACTTCAACATGTCTTCATTCTCCTGTGGAGTCAACCAAAGTTTGCAGCTCCAGCATTTCCCTCTCCAAATCCTTAATGGATCTGACCAGGTTCCTGGAGACATTGCGAGTGTACTGGAGGCAGAGATTTAATTTTACTTTTCCCGATGTCGCAGCACTGCTGCACTGAACTGAAACCAGACTTTGTTTGTCTAAAATTTTTCTTCTTTGTTTCTTCTTCTATTCTTTGTTTTCCAAAAAACAGTAAAAGCTTCTTTGAAACCGTGAGGGGACTGAAAAGCCCACCGGCCCAATTGAACCATTTTTAAAACATTAAAATGATGTTTAAAACAATAGAACATGTCGAGCCTGGCCATGGACCGTAGTCCATTGTTCGAGTGGAGCCAGGTGTACCGCTGGCTGCTGCTGTAGAAGTTTCTCCACATGTCTAAGATCTTGTGTGTCTCTACAAGTTTCTGTAACGTCCTCTGTGAGGCCATGTGGGGTTCAGGGTGAGTTTGGTCTAAAATTTGATTTTCTGTACAATTAAAGAACCAGATACTCGTCCCGACCACAACTCCAGATCACATGGTCCAGGGCGTGCGAAAAGAGGAGTTTCTCTGTGCTGCGGTTGGAGCGTAACATTGAAAAACATTTTAACCCTTTCCTGTTCTGCTGTGATTTTTAAAATATGAACCGCCATCACATCTTCAACAGCAACAGAAACCGGGTTAAAATCTCCACAAAATAAAACTCCGCCCCCCCACAATCGTTACTTTTATAACTAAAATAAACCCGTCGGTTCCGTTCCTCCTCCAGTCGCCTTCACTCTCCACTGTGCAGCGGCTCTCCCGGAGAAAAACATTCAGTTTATATTTTAATCAAAATAAACATCGAGGCTCTTTATGTCTCGTCTCGCTCCACTTATGTTCAGTGTGAAAATTTTAAAAGTGCAGATGTTAAAGTAAAGAGAGAAGAACAGAACCACGAGAGAAGGAAAAGCAGGTCGAAATATAACAAACAAAAAACATTCCATTCGCTTCAGCGAGTTGATTTTAATCTTCAACACTTTATTTCATTCTCAAAACCTCTTGCTCTGTGAAACCTGGCCTCCAGGGCTCACCTGGCTGTCCCAGGCTCACCTGGCTGTCCCGGGCTCACCTGTCTGTTCCGGGGTCACCTGGCTGCCCCGGGCTCACCTGGCTGTTCCTGGCTCACCTGGCTCTTCTGTGCTCACCTGGCTGTTCTGAGCTCACCTGACTGTTCCGGGCTCACCTGGCTGTTCTGAGCTCACCTGACTGTTCCGGGCTCACCTGGCTGTTCTGAGCTCACCTGACTGTTCCGGGCTCACCTGGCTTTCTGATATAAAAAAGGACAGAGTGTACGAACAGTTTCAGATCAGGGAAGAAATTCTCAACCACGACTCAAAACCCTTTGGTGTGTAGAAAGAATTTTAAAATTTTTGAACGGTATGGTGCAGGTTCGATGCCCGTTTTCTCCATATTATCCTCCTCACTATCAGACCGGACCCGGGACAGACAGGTTTCCTCCTTTGAGGCCTTTTTAACTTTATTGTTGCTGTTGCTTTCTGTTCCTGCGATTTTTCTTTTATTTTAATGAAATGTCAACGACTATCTCCTTCATCATCAGCTTCTTCCTTCACTAACTCTGCCAGACAGAGAGCGAGACAGAGAGAAAGAGAGACAGAGGGGGAGAGAGAGAGAGAGGGAGAGAGAGAGAGAGAGAGAGAGAGAGAGAGAGAGAGCGGTGGGGAGAGAGAGAGGCAGAGAGAGAGAGAGAGCAGGGGAGAGGGAGGGAGAGAGAGAGAGAGAGAGAGAGAGAGAGAGAGAGAGAGCGGTGGGGGAGAGAGAGGCAGAGAGAGAGCAGGGGGAGAGGGGAGAGAGAGAGAGAGAGAGAGAGAAAGAGAGACAGAGAGAGAGAGAAAGCGAGACAGAGAGAGAGAGAGAGAGAGAGAGAGAGAGAGAGAGAGGGAGAGAGAGATAGAGAGAGAGACATAGAGAGAGAGAGAGAGAGAGAGAGAGAGAGAGAGAGAGAGAGAGAGAGAGAGAGAGAGAGCGGGAGAGAGAAGGACAGAGACAGAGAGAGAGAGAGGGAGAGATTGAGAGATAAAGGGAGAGAGAGAGAGAGAGATAGAGAGAGAGAGAGAGAGAGAGAGAGAGAGAGCGGGAGAGAGAAGGACAGAGACAGAGAGAGAGAGAGGGAGAGATTGAGAGAGAGAGAGAGAGAGAGAGAGAGAGAGAGAGAGAGAGAGAGAGAGAGAGAGAGGGAGGGGGGGTTGTTTATATTTACTGTATTTCGGTAGTACCTTTCGCGGCTGTGTTGTCGTGGCAACGAGTAATCTGTGCGAAGTCTATGATTCTTTAAATGTTTTGTAAAATCTGGTGGCCGATAATCTCAACCAGACTGATCATCAACTTCTTCTTCTTCTTTTACTTTCGGCTGCTCCCTTCAGGGGTCGCCACAGCAAATCATCCGCCTCCACCTCACCCTGTCCTCCGCATCTTCTTTTCTGACTCCAACGACCTTACTCATGCCTTTCCTCTTCTCTCTCTGCCTACGGACACGCCTCCCACCTCTCCTTCTTCGACGTCTTCGACCAACAGTAGTCCAATTTCCATCAGCACCCTGTTGATTGACAGCACTGATGGCGGTCGTTGTTAACCCGGGCCTCGACCGATCCGGTATGGAGGTAATACTTTTGATTTGCATCATAAATAATTGGCATTGGTTTTACGTCGGATGCCCTTCCTGACAAAACCCTCTGCATTTCTCCGGGCTTGGGACCGGCATGAGGGGGAGAGACACTGGTTAGTGCCCCCCCCCACCTCATGGCTGCATTAGACTGATCATCAACTATGAGGAAATATATCATAAATATATATATATATATATATATATATATAAAGTGGAATATAAAAGCGAATGTGAAAAACTTTAATTTTAGTTTAAAGAGAAATTATATTCCGGTCATTATCCCAGTTTTTCAGGCTGTTGGGGTCAGAGGTCAGCTTCAGCCATGATGCAGTGTCCCTGGAGTAGAAAGGGTTAAACCCACAGCAGGTGCAGCTTTCTGGTTCTGGAACTGTTCTCATTACGAACCCAGAGTCTCTCAGCCCGGAGTCCCCGCTGACCTTTAACCTTCACAACACAGTCGCATCCTAGCAACTGAACCACAACGTTCACAAGCTGCGGCTGTTTTAACAGTCGTACAAAACACAAACAGCACTTTAAAGATTACAGCGTGAGGACGAACGCGGCACTGGTTCGGGCATCAATCCAGTCGTTCATAAAAACTTCACTCCACCACTTACACCTCCGCCAAGCCAGATGTTTTTCAATAATGGGTTTAACAGCTGCAGGGAAATATGCGTCGCTAATATAACACAGCTCGACACACATAGTAGGACGTGGCCTCACGCCGAAAAACAGGAGCTCGGAGTAAACAGGAGCCGTATGGAACGTGCGTAATAATAAATAATAATAATGTGAACATGTCGAGCATCCAACGCTAATTCACTTAAATTCACTCAAATTATTTATTGTCTCGCTGCTGCTAGGTACCGAATCGTTATTTGCTTGGTTTTAATATTTTATCATCCTTTATTTCATTCACAACAGAAAACACTTTGGGCTGCAGTTTAAAGGAAATGAGCTTCTGTGAAAAAAGTTAATCATAAAAAATAATAAATGTTAATATTGGAAGCTGGTGTGTGTTTCGAACCCTTTTACAGTTTGAATCCAGAATTTAAATTATTATTTTTTGGATAAAGAAGAGCAGAATTTCCAGATGTCCTCTTCAGATATAAGGCGGAGCTACGCGGTGAGGTGGAGCTTTGATCAGTGGACCGTGTCCCTTACAGGCTGTGCTGGTATGTGATACAAATAGTGTGTCGCGGTCCCTCTATATATCGCAGATGAAATCTGCCTCTTGATAATGTATAAAAAGTATAAAATGTGTTTCTGTACCGTGTTTATTCTCGCTGATTCATCATAAAATCCAGTTGGAAGTTCCTGGGTGAGGCGAGCAGTACCACCGACTCATGGCAGATGGTGCCTGTGAGCCTACAGATTCTTACATGACCTTTAATCTAAAAAAGTTTGTAGTTTATTTTCCTTTACTTTTCAAAATGGAAGATTATATTTCAAACTGAGAAAATTCACTAATCTGGACTTTCAAACAAAACCAGAGGTAAAACCTAAAAGTTCAATAAATTTTAACTTCAAATGAAATACGCATCACGTTTGTGTACAAACTGCTGATATAAGATATAGAACACAACACCCTGACTTGTCAATCAAACAATGAATGACATTTTGTTTTGAGTTCATTTATATTTGTAAATGTGACTCTAATTGAGATAAATAAATCTGACTCTAAAAGAGTCGGTGCCTCACCAGCTCTAAACCTCATAGCACGTTACTTATATATTTATACTATTGATCTTTATATATAAAATAGTACAGTATAACATATATTACTTTTTTCATGAAATGATAATGTCACAAGCTCTTGGTCTGAAATGATGTTTCTTGTTCATTTATTTATTTTTCTTTAATAGGTTTGACCTTATGACCTTATGACCTTTTGACATTGTTGTACTCTGTGTCTATGTTAACCCATCGATATCAGAATTAAACGTGTTCGACGCGTCCGGACTTTATTAGGACTGATCGTCAAGATCTGCCCCATTTTCTTATCTGTGTATCTTATCAGGCCGGTATGGATTTGTAGTGGTGAGTACATCTGCCTCAGAGCAAGGAGGTACTGTGTTCGAGTCCCGGGTTTAGTAAGGTGATTCTATGCGGGTTCTTCTGTGTAGTCCGGTTGACATGCACATGACGCCACTTGTCCGTTTCCAATTGCCTCTAGGTGTGTGTGTGTGTGTGTGTGTGTGTGTGTGTGTGTGTGTGTTTATGTTTGTGTGTATTTATGTGTATATGTGTGTGTATGTGTGTGGATGGGTGTGCGTGTTTGTCTGTATATGTGTGTGTTTGTGTGTTTATGTGTATATGTGTGTGTATGTGTGTGTTTGTGTGTTTCTGTGTATATGTGTGTATGTGTGTGTATGTGTGTTCGTGGGTATATGTGTGTGTGTGTGTTTGTGTGTACATGTGTATATGTGTGTTGTTTGTGTGTGTTTGTGTGTTTATGTGTATATGTGTGTGTATGTGTGTGCGTGTTTGTCTGTATATGTGTGTGTATATGTGTGTATGTGTGTGTGTGTGTGTGTGTGTGTGTGTGTGTTTGTGTGTTTCTGTGTATATGTGTGTATGTGTGTATGTGTGTGTGTGCTTGTGGGTATGTATATGTGTGTGTGTGTGTGTGTGTGTGTGTGTGTGTGTTTGTGTGTACATGTGTATATGTGTGTGTGTGTGTGTGTGTGTGTGTGTGTGTGTGTGTGTGTGTGTGTGTGTGTGTGTGTGTGTGCGTGCGTGTGTGTGTGTGTGTGTGTGTGTGTGTGTGTGTGTGTGTGTGTGTGTGTGTTCGTCATGCAATGGACTGAAATTTGTAGAAAACATTTCCAGTCCCCTTGTGATCCTAACAATATAAAACATTTCAAATATTAAATTAAATGCAATTTATGCACCTACAGTTTTGGCAGAAACCTACAGAGATCTGGCCACCAAATTTAGAGAACCTTATAAAGAATAAGGGTGGAGCTGATGGTGTAGTGGTTAGGGTGTTGGGCTCATGATCAGAAGGTTGTGAGTTCAAGTCCCAGTTAGACCCCCATTGTGCTAAGACCCCTGAGCAAGGTCTTAACCACAACTGTGCCTCTGTTCACCCAGCAGTATAAATGTGTACCAGTAAAATGTTGAACTCCTGGTCGCTTCACGCTACAGAAACTGGGAATAAGCACCGCCCTGATGAGCCACTAGGCTCGGGTGGAAAAAGCCCAAAAGACTTTACCTTTATAAAGACTTAATGGTGCATGTTTATATTTATTTTGAAAATTGCTGACTTTTTCAAATAAGTCTCACTGCATTTCACCCTGAAGCAAGCTTTCCCACCATGAAACACGATGGCGGCACACCATATGTTGTGGGGCTGCTTTGTATCAGCAGGGACAGCGCTGCTGCTCAGAGTTGATGGTAAGCTGAATGTAGACAAATACAGAGCAATCTTGGAAGAAAACTTGTCAGAGTCTGAAAATGACTTAAGACTGGGGCAGAAGTTCGCTTCCAGCAGGACAATGGCCCAAAACACCCAGAGCAACAGCTAAATAATTTAGATCACAGTATCTGATGTGTTAGAATTTCCAGTCAACATTCAGACCAAAATCCAATCGAGTGGTAAAACTTGAAATTTGCTCTTCAAAAGCATCCTGTATTCAATCTGACTGATCTTGAGTTATTTCGAAAAGAAAGAATTGGTGAATCAATCAGAATCAGTCTCTAGGCGTGCAAAACTGGTGCAGACCTTCCCAGAAGTCTCACGGCTGTAACTGCACCAAAGGGTGATTCTACAGTGCTGACTGCGGAGCTGCTTAGAATGCACGACACAGATTTTTATTTCTAAAATATTTTTAAAACTTTGCATAATTTTCATTTGGGGTCGTTATGGTCTGGTGGTAAGGAGCCAGATTTCTGATCCCAAAGTCAGTGGTTCAAGCCCCACCACCACTGGGTTGCCACTACTGTGCCCCCACCCCGCCCCACCCCAGTGCACTGACTGGGTCATCAAAGGCCAACCATGTCTCTCACTGTCTGTGGTGGAGGTTCATGTAAAAGAACCATCGCTGACTTTTGTAAAGAGGAGCTGCACAGCCATCAGTGTGTTACGGCCCTGTGATGGCATGGTGCTGTCAACAGAGTCGGCTGAGATGGGTGCCATTCTTCTTCTGACCTTAATTTTGAATTAAGTGGTTCAGAAAATGAATGAAGGTGGCATGGTGGTGTAGTGGTTAGCCTGGCCACCTGATAACCAGAAGGTCTGGACCTTTCTGAGTGGAGTTTGCATGTTCTCCCCGTGCTTGTGTGGGTTTCCTCCGGTGTTCTCCCACAGACTGGCTGTTTTAAGTCTCCCCTAGGTGTGAATGGTTGTGTGAGTGTTGTCCCTGTGATGGCCTGGTGATCTGTCCAGGGTGTATCCTGTTCACACCCAGAGTCGGCTGAGATGGGTGCCAGCCTCCCCACGACCCTAATTAGGATTAAGTGGTTCAGAAAATGAATTAATATTTCTTTATTTACTTCACGATTACACTGCACTTTGTGTTGATCTGTCACATAAAATCCTGATAAAGTACATTTACGTTTCTGGTTATAATAAAATATGGAAAAGTTGAAGAAGTGTCAACACCATTCTCAGCCACTGTATACAGAAGCTGTATTTTGTAATTTTAATATATTTTGTAGAACTAAAATGCAAAATATGAATATCTTTTGTTATTTTAAACAATCGTACATGTTCGTGACTTTAGTTATGGCAGAAACATGCAGAAATAATCAAAACATGGCCATTTCTGGGCAAATTTACTGTGAACCAATGAATTCTAATGAATATGGAAGGACCTCTAAATGAATTTTTTGAAATATTTCATCAGAGTGGTCGAGATTAGTAATGGGACAAAACTGAAATGGAGACAATCTTTTTAAAAAAGACAGATTTTCCCATCTAAATATAATGCAGCTACTGCTGGTAAACCATAATTATATTCCTTAATATGGGACATCCCATAATAAACAAGAAAACCATTGATTTCCAGGTGCCACAGTGGTACAGTGGGCAGTGCTGCTCCTCAACGCTCCAGGATCTGAGCTCAGGTTACTCTCTGAGTGGTGCTTTCAAATTATTTGTGAAGACAGAGACCCACCGAGTTTGGGGTTCTTCAAAAAGTGATGATCTCATTTCATCTGATTTCAGTCCCACCGCCGGCAGACTTCACTGCTCTGAGTGTCTTGTCATGGATCTCCAAAGCCACAGAGTTGTAGACCCATCACAAAACAGATAGATCCCATCACAGTGCGAGCCGCACCAAGAATAATCAGATGGATGGCACCAAGCAACGTGTTAAAGGAGCAGAACAGTCCAAACATCTCTAACATCAACAGATGCAATAAACATGTTACTTCATCCAAGGCATTAATCATGGAATATCAAGGCTAGGAAAAATCCAATCAACTTTGGTCTGGAGGTCCACAACAAACAGCAACCACTGGACAAGTTTGATGAATGAATTTAATTAAGACAGTGAGACAGTAAGACAAAAACAGTCGAAACTGGAAGATAAAAGCAGAGAAGGACAGAGAGATGTCAATGAGAAGTGACAGCAATTATATTTACAGAAAAAATTCCAGTTGCATGAAAGATTGTTTACCCCGTCTCATACCCATTGATCCCATTCCCATTTCTCTCTCAGCACCAGACCTTGATCTTGTTCCAATCTCCGTCTGAATTCCAGACCCTGTCCCAGTCACTGTCTCAGCACCAGACCTTGATCTTGTTATACTTGTGTTTTAATCCCATACACTCTCTCAAGCCCTGACCTTATATAGCCGGTATTACATCATAGTAGCTGATGGTACAGATGTGTTTAGCCTTTCGGGGGCCAACTGGCATTATCCAATAAGATACGCTTGTGATTCTGTTGGTGCTAGGGAACAACCTTGAGAACTGACAGGGCCTGACTTCCATTTTTTTTACGCATTGTCCTAACATCAGCATTAGCAGCTGGGCCACCAGTCACTTGGTGGGATGCTGATGTTGAGCACTGAGGAAGGTGGTGACTTCACATTTGAATTTTTGCCTGTCATGTGTGGTCACAGTTTCTTCAGGTAAACTATTCCACAATCTTACTGCAGCTGGAAGAAAAGACCTCAGGTGGCTTGTTGTTGATGAGCAGGGGCATTCTAGTGTTGCTGAGTGCTGAGCACTAGACTGTCTGGTAACACGTCCTGCTGGTTTAGGCTGAGGGAGTAGGGCATTTAGTAGGGCAGGGGCTTCTTTGTGGTACATACGGTGGAGCAGTGTTAGTGCTCCCACATTTCTACATTGTTCAAGAGGCTGAATTTGCATTGAATCCAGGTCACCTGGCTTAGGTCCTATTATTTTGATAGCTCTTCTTTGTATGGTATCGAGCCATGATAATGATGTAGGAGAGGCACCCATCCAGACCGATGAGGCATATTCCATTCTGGACCTCACCATACTCTTATATATGATAGACCTCTGGTCAGGATTCAGGTACCTGGACACTCTTCTTCTTCTGGAGTCCCAAGCGACAGCCAGCATCTTTAGCCATCTTTTTCACAATGTGGGTCCATGTGAGGTCCTTGCGTATGGTAATTCCTAGTAACTTCACTTCATCCACCTCTGCTAGGATGGCGCCCATGAAATGGAGGTTGGGGTGGTTCCCTTCTGCATCTTTCAGTCGACTGACTGTGATGCTTGTGCACTTTGCTGCTCTGAAGAGGACATTCCATTTAGTTGCCCATTTCTGGATTTCATGCAGGTCTTCATTTAAGCTTTTAGCTGCTGTGGCTCTGTTTTCCTATCTTTAATGATGCTTGGAACTGAGGAGTCATCTGCATATAGGATAGCTTTGTTCTTAATTATGTCAGTAAAATCATCAATGTAAATGATGAATAGTAATGGGCCCAGTATTGACCCCTGGGGTACGCCTGCATTGATTGGCTTAGCACTTGAGGTGGTGCCGTTAAAGGTCACCTTAAGTACTCTGTCAGATAGGTAATCCTCTATCCATCTCAGCAGCGTGCCTTTTATACCAATGGCTTCTAGTTTTGCAATTAAGCCTTTATGCCAGACACGATCAAAGGCCCTGCTTATGTCCAGGCATATTAACCTACCTTCTTGTTGCTTCTCTAATGTATTCTGCAGGTTCTGTGCAACATATATCAGTGCATCTACAGTTGAATAGCCAGCTCTGAAGCCGAATTGATTGTCTGATATTAGCCGGTGCTTGCATATGTATTTCTACAGGGCTCTGTTTATGAGACTCTCCATCACTTTACTAATAATGCTCAGGAGAGAAACGGGCCTATAGTTGTTAGGGTCATGTTTATCCTTTTTTTGTAGGATGGTATGACATATGCAATTTTCCATTGCTTAGGCATATATTGCTTATCATGAAGCAGCTGAAAGAGTCTAGCTAAAGGCGTTGACAGTTCTGGAGCTGCCTGTTTAAGGACTCTGGCAGGTATGGAGTCTGGACCAGTGGCTTTGTCTGTATTTAGCTTTATTGGTGCTTTCTTGACCTGTTTTGGCCAGAACACCACCTTTCTGAAGCTGGATTTAGGCTTTTGGAATATAGTGGGCGTTTCTTTTTCATTATCCTTTTGCGGAATTGTAAATTTCTCTGCAAATTCTTGATGACAGCGAAACATTCCACTTTCTCTTTAGATTGTATGTATGTCTGGTTATTGAGGCTTAGTGGTGGTATATCATATTTACCACCTTGACCCATGAGTCACTTGGCAGTCCACCACCAGCATTTGCTTCCCTTCTTAAGACCTGTAGTCATTTTGTCTTTTAGACTATTCTTATAATCACTTCTTGCCTTGTGGGACACATAGGTGAAGCTGTTTCGGGCTTGATTGTATATGAAATGATTTTCTTGGGTCATATTTGCTTGGTATTGTCGCCAGGCTTTATTCTTCTTCTTATCAGCATTTTACATGCTTCATTGTACCACTCTGGCTTCCCAATGAAACTCCTGAGTGTTTTTTCTGGGTATGTGATTCTCCATAGCTTTCTGGATTGTTTCAGTTACATCTCAACATGATTTTGTCAGTGATGATTCAGAGCAAGTTTGATCATATAGAAGATTATCATCATCATCATCTTCCGCTTAGTCCAGGGTCGGGTCACGGGGGCAGCAACCTTAGCAAAGAGGTCCAGACGTCCCTTTCCCGAGCCACTTCCTCCAACTCTCCCGGGAGGACACCGAGGCGGTCCCAGACAAGCCGAGAGTCCCTCCAGCGTGTTCTAGGTCAACCCCGGGGTCTATTCCCTGTTGGACATGCCCGAAACACCACACCAGGGAGGCGTCCGGGGGGCATTCTGACCAGATGCCCGAGCCACCTCAACTGGCCTCTCTCAATGCGGAGGAGCAGCGGATCTACTCCAAGCTCTCCCCGGATGGCGGAGCCTCTCACCTTATCTCTAAGGGAGAACCCCGCCACCCGGCGAAGGAAGCGCATTTCAGCCGCTTGTATCCATGATCTTGTTCTTTCGATCATTACCCAAAGCTCATGACCATAGGTGAGAGTTGGAACGTAGATCGACTGGTAACTTGAGAGCTTTGCCTTGCGGCTCAGCTCCTTCTTCACCACGACGGACCGGCACAGGCACCGCTTAACAGCAGAGGCTGCAGCGATCCGTCTGTCGATCTCTCACAAGATCCCAAGATACTTAAACTCCTCCACTTGGGGCAGGACCTCATTCCCGACCCGGAGGGTGCATTCCACCATTGTCCGACTGAGAACCATGGCTTCGGACTTGGAGGTACTGATCTTCATCCCGGCTGCTCCGCACTCAGCTACGAATCGCTCCAATGAGAGCTGGAGGGCCCGACTTGATGAAGCCAAAAGGACAACATCATCCGCAAAAAGCAGAGACGATATCCGATGGCCACCAAGCCAGAACCCCTCATCGCCTCGACTGCGCCTAGAAATTATGTCCATAAAAATTATGAACAGAATCAGTGACAAAGGACAGCCTTGGCGGACTCCAACTCCCACTGGAAACGAATCCGACCTGCTGTTACCAATACGGACCAAACTCTGGCTCCGGTGATACAGCGACCGAATAGCTCGTAGCAACGGGTCCGGAACACCGTACTCTCGGAGCACGCCCCACAAGATCGTTCGAGGGACACGGTCGAAAGCCTTCTCCAAATCCACAAAGCACATGTGGACAGATTGGGCAAACTCCCATGCCCTTTCCAGAATCCTGTGGAGTGTATAGAGTTGGTCAAGAGTGCTACGGCCAGGACGAAAACCACATTGTTCCTCCTGAATCCGAGGTTTCACTATCGGTCGGATCCTCCTCTCTAGTACCCCTGCATAGACTTTCCCATGTAGGCTGAGGAGTGTAATTCCCCGATAATTGGAACACACCCTCCGGTCCCCCTTCTTAAAAATTGGGATCACCACCCCAGTTTGCCAATCCAGAGGTACAGCCCCTGATGACCACGTGATGTTGCAGAGACGTGTCAACCAAGACAGTCCTACAACATCCAGAGCCCTGAGATATTCCGGGCTGATCTCGTCCAATCCCAGAGCTCGACCACCGAGGAGCTTTTTGACAACCTCAGTGACCTCCACTCCAGTGATGGGCGGACCCTCACCTGAACCCCCAGAGTCTACCTCCTCCACGGAGGGCATGTTGGTGGGATTGAGGAGGTCCTGAAAGTATTCCCTCCACCTCTTGACAACATCCCCAGTCAAGGTAAGCAGCTCCCCACCTCCATTGTAAACAGTGTGAAGAACTGCTTCCCCCTCCTGAGGCGTCGGATGGTGGCCCAGAACCTTTTTGAGGCCAACCGATAATCACTCTCCAGGCCCTCACTGAACTCCTCCCACGCCGAGATTTTGCATCTGCGACAGCCTCGGCTGCAGCACATTTGGCCTGCCAGTACCCGTTTGCTGCCTCAGGAGTCCCACAGGCTAACAAAACCCAATAGGGTTCCTTCTTCAGCTGGACAGCCCCCTTCACTGCAGGTGTCCACCACCGGGTTCGGGGATTACCACCACGACAAGCACCGACGACCTTACAGCCACAGCTATGGGCTGCCGCCACTGCAATGGAGGCACGAAACATGGCCCATTCGTATTCCATGTCCCCCGCCTCCTCCGGAACATGGTTGTAGTTCAGCCAGAGGTGGGAGTTAAAGGCCTCTCGGACAGGGGACTCCGCCAAACGTTCACAGCAGACCCTGATTACACGCTTGGGCCTGCCAGGTCTGGAAGGCAACCTCCCACACCACCGAAGTCAACTCAACACCAGGTAGTGATCGGTAGACAGCTCAGCTCCTCTCTTCACTCGAGTGTCCAGAACATATGGTCGCAAGTCTGATGACACGACAACAAAGTCAATCATTGAACTGCGACCTAGGGTGTCCTGGTGCCAAGTGCACTTATGGACACCCTTATGTTCGAACATGGTGTTCGTGATAGACAAACTATGACGAGCACAGAAGTCCAACAACGAAACACCATTCGGATTCAGACTGGAGAGGCCGTACCTACCGATCACACCCTTCCAGGTCACACTATCATTGCCCACATGGGCTTTGAAGTCTCACAAGACAACGAGGGAGTCTCCCGAGGGAGCGTTCTCCAACACCCCCCCCCCCCCCCCAAAGACTCCAAAAATGGTGGGTACTCTGAATTGTCATTTGGTGCATAAGCACAAATGACAGTCAGGACCCGTCCCCCCACCCGAAGATGTAGGGAAGCTACCATTTCGTCAACCGGGGAGAACCCCAACATTTGGGCACCGAGATGGGGAGCAACAAGAGTACCCACACCGGCTCGCCGCCTCCCCCCATGAGCAACTTCAGAATAGAAGAAGGTCCAGCCTCTTTCGAGATGGATGGTTCCAGAGCCCAAGCTATGCGTTGAGGTGAACCCGACTATATCTGTCGGTATCTCTCCACCTCACGCACCAAATCAGGCTCCTTTCCCGCCAGAGAGGTGACATTCCATGTCCCGAGGGTCAGAGTAAGTAGCCGAGGATCGGTCCGACAGAACCCATGCCTTTGGCTGCCACCCAACTCACACTGCACCCGACCTCTAAAACTCCTCCCATGGGTGGTGGGTCCATGGGAAGGCGGACCCATGTCTCCTTTTCGGGCTAGGCCCGGCCAGGCTCCATGGGCATAAGCCCGACCACCAGGCGCTCGCCTTCAAGCCCCTCCCCTGGGCCTGGCTCCAGGAGGGAACCCCGGTGACCCGCGTCCGGGCAAGAGAGACTGCTTCCTGTGCTCTCTCATGTGTCATAGGGGTTTTTTTGACTCGCACTTCGTCTGGACCTTCACCCCAGACCTGCTTGCCTTGGGTGACCCTACCAAGGGCATTTGCCCCCGACAACATAGCTCCTAGGATCATTAGGTCACGCAAACCCCTCCACCACGATAAGGTGGCGATTCAAGGAGGGGTAGAAGATTATAATTTTTTAAATGTCAGATCAATTCAACCGCTCTATCTGTAAATGCATCCAAGAGGCAAACATGGCCTACTGAATATTATTGTAGATTCCTGGTGTGATATGTGTACAAGACGGTGGTGAGGCCAGCGATGTTGTATGGCTTAGAAACAGTGGCGCTGAGGAAAAGGCAGGAGGCAGAGCTGGAGGTAGCGGAGATGAAAATGTTGAGGTTCTCTCTGGGAGTAACGAGGATGGATAGGATCAGAAATGAGTATATCAGAGGGACAGTCCATGTAAGACGTTTTGGAGGCTAGATTGAGATGGTTTGGGCATGTACAGAGGAGGGATAGTGAGTATATTGGTAGTAAGATGCTGAGGTTGGAACTACCAGGCAGAAGACCTAGAGGAAGACCAAAGATGAGATTTATGGATGTGGTGAAGGAAGACATGAAGGTCGTTGGAGTCAGAAAAGAAGATGCAGAGGACAGGGTGAGATGGAGGCGGATGAGTTGCTGTGGCGACCCCTGAAAGGAGCAGCTGAAAAGAAAAGAAGAAGATTCCTAGTGTGATAAACTACATGGTGCAGATGATCATCTATCTTTAAGCAGGTATATATTTCTTCCACAAATATCTGCCCAATAAGGGTAAGAACCTTGACCATCTGGAAGGAGCACGGGGTCGAATTGCTGCTCCCTTGCATTGGGAAGACCCAGTTGAGGTGGCTCGGGCATCTGGTTGGAATGGCTCCTGAGTGTCTTTCTAGTGTGGTGTTTTGAGCATGTCCAGCCAGGAAGAGAACCTGGAGTCGACCCAGAACATGTTGGAGGGACTATGTCTCTTGACTGGCCTGGGAACCTGTTGGTGTCCCCCAGAAGAGCTGGATGAAGTGGACGTGGAGAGGGGGGTCTAGACCTCATTCAACTTGTAGCTCACTCCAAAGCCTTGATCATGATGTCCTCATGTGATCTCAAGCCCTGTCTCAATCTCCTGCCCTGATGTGATCCCAATCCCCATGTTCTGATCTGATCCCAATCCCTGTCTGAACACTGTGTTTTGCTCTGATCCCAGTCATCGTCTTCATCCCTTCTCCTGATCTAATTCCAATTTCTGTGTCAGTCATCAGACCTGATTTTGTCTCAATCCCTGTCTCAATCCCCATGTCCTGGTCTGATCCCAATCACTGTCTCAATCCCCATGTCCTGGTCTGATCCCAATCCCTGTTTCAATTCCCATGTCCTGGTCTGATCCCAATCTCTGTCTCAATCCCCCTGTCCTGATCTGATCCCAATCTTTGTCTCTAACCCCTGTTTGGATCTGCTTTCAATCCTTGACTCAATCCCCATGTGCTGATCTGATTCCTGTCTAAATCTCAATTTTTGGTCCATTACACGTTTTTAATAATTTTTCTTGTCTAATATCCAGTCTGTAATCTTTTATTTACAGACATGGATGCTTAATTAGCTTCACCCTTGGTTACTGACCCAGTTTCAATCTCAAGTCCAGACACAGGAACTCACTAAAACCGTTCAGTCTGTAGGAACCTATCCACGTTTGTCTTGAGATTTGTAAAAGTTTCTTTAGCATCATTCCATCCAAAACAACCAGTGGCTCCCAGGTGATCGTCTCTGATTTACCTGAATATTTTAAAGTACGTACCTCCATATGCATTATAAACAAATGCAAAATAGCTTTGCTAAATTCCCAATAGTTTCACTGAAAAACGTTTTTGAAGTAGAGGGCCCGCCCCCAATTTTATTCAAGAAAGCAAAACTTGAGCTTTTCTGAAATTTTAAAGCGTAATATGTTGGCAATAAATGCTTGCTGGACCTGACAGTTTGAACAATGTTTGGAAACACTACTGAGAGAAAATAATTTTTAAAAATTACATCATTTGCATATTGTAATTTTTAGACTATCACAAATATGGCAATGTTTTATTTTGTGATTTTTCTTTAGATAAAGTAGAAACATCTGAGAAGAAGATACAAGAAACGAGACTCATGCTGTAGATCTCACAGGTAACTGACTTTCAGGAAGGAAAAAAAAATCATGATCCTCAGGTAAAGATTCTCAGTGTTACAGCAACCTTCAAAAGAACAAAAAATAAATAAATAAAATAGCGAAAATAATCCTTCTGTCTCAGAGCAAGTTGATCATGTTGACACTTTCTCAGCCGCGACAAAATAAGCCAGGTTTCTTCAGCGCAAATGCTTTCATTTTAATCTTTTACTTTGGTGAATTCGTTGTTTCACTATCGTTTATAATTATATATTTACATATGTATTCATTTTATCGACATGTTTACTGCAATGAAACCAGCTAGTAATTAGCAAACATTAATCTAGTGCGACGGTATGATTATACGTGTGCACTGCGAGTACAGGAAAAATTATAATTATAACACTGTTTACCTTTAAACTGGCAGCGTGACAACTGCAGGTTTTAAATCGATCTGATGAACGTCCACCCCACAGCCAGAAGGTTCTGGGTCCAATTCCCAGCTTAGGTGGGTTTTGAACGGAATTTGCATGTTCTCTCTGTGCTTGCGTGGGTTTCATCGGGGTACTCCGGTTTCCTCTAGCAGTCCAAAACCATGCACAGTAGATTAATTGACTGTTCTAAATTGTCCCTAGGTGTGAGTGTGAATGTGAATGGTTGTGTGCATGTGTTGGCCTACGGTGGCCTGTCCAGGGTGTACCCCACCCTTGCCCAGAGTCTACTTAGGTTGGTGCCTCCCCGTGACCCTAATTAGGATTAAGTGGCTTAGGAACTGAATGGATGGTCGATGAGTCCACACTGTTTTCAGAGTATCTTATGATATAACCTGCGGCATGATGACTAACCCGCCGAGAGGCCGAGTGCATCATATCAGGCCTAGTGTAGCATCACTGAGGAGGGAACATGTATAATATACATGAGTGTGTAAAGATATATTTAAAAATAATATGGATATGATATTATGAAGTCAATGCAGGGGAGCATTGTTCATTTCATTTTCTGTAACCACTTAATCCTAATTAGGGTCGCAGGGAGGCTGGCGCCCATTCCAGCTGACTTCGGGCGAGGGCAGAGTACACCCTGGACAGCTCGCCAGGCCATCGCAGGGCGGAAACATGCCGACAGCTTTGCAGCCTACTCTTGTCGAAAGTCAGCAATAGTTCTTCTACATGCCTCACAACATAGACGGTAAGAGACATGGCCGGCCTTTGATAACCCGGTTAGCTGCACAGGGGAGGACAGCATTGTATGTTTCTTTAATGGTAAATGTGCTCAGACAATATTTACAAAGAAATGTGGACAACTGCTTATTCAGGATTTGTCAGAAAAATACAGAAAGCTGTGGCAGTCCGAGCTGATCATGATTTATTTTCATCATGAGAAAGTTTTCACCTCATCGAATGAAAGACTACAAAAACACTGCTTCATATACACATCAATATTCATCACTCATTCGTTTTCTGAACCATTTAATACTAATTAGGGTCACGGGGAGGCTGGTGTCCATCTCAGCTGACTCTGGGCGAGGGCAAAGTACACCCCGGGCAGCTCGCCAGGCCATCACAGGGCAGAAGTACACTGATGACTATGTGGCTCCTCTTGATGAAATCCAGAGATTCTTTGACTGAAGCTCCATTACAGACAGAGAGAGCATTTCATAACCCAGTTAGTGCGCTGGGGGGGACAGTGACATCCCGTAGCGAATGGGGCTTGAACCCCAAACCTCAGGATCAGTGATCCAGCACCTTTACCCCCAGGCCACCACTGCCATACATAAATATAAAACAATAAATACTACATCTTCACTTCACTTCACTTATCCCTTAACATCCGGGGATGACGTTGGGGCGCCTTCATGGCGAGACTTGGGCTAATTTGGCCTGGCGGCGCCCATCCCTCTCCAGGTCGTTAGCTACCTACCGGCAATTTAGAATAGCCAATTAACCTACTGTGCATGTCTTTGAATTGTGGGAGGAAACCAGAGAACCGAGAACCCGGAGGAATATGTATATATATATATATATATATATATATATATATATATATATATAGGATCTTCTGAGTAGATCCTTCCGTAGGAGAGTGCACAATACTTTTTGGTAGAGCAAATAACAAAAGGACAGGACAAAGACTTTCTATTGAAACTCCATTTATCACTACAGATCTGTTTCGAGGGGTGGTGAAACCATCCTCTCTCTTCAGGTGATTATAGAAGAATATACATACACACACACACACACACACACACACACACACACAGAGACATATATATACACACAATCGTCCCTCTACTTACAAAAACCTCCGAATACGAAAAACCCAGGTTACAAAAAATATTTTTTTATTTATTATACATTTTTGTTCTCTGTATACGAAACAACCTCATATGAAAAGTGCCAAAAACGCCATTCAAACATTCAAACAATGCGTGTGTTGCTCTCTCATTGGCTGTCTCCCGCTCTGCTAGCCTCCCATTCGCCAGGAGGGAGCTGAACTGTGCCCATTCCTGTACCCATACTTCCTGTTTGTCACACGCTTGAAGGAGAGTTGAACAGGACTGTTGGCTCATGAGTTTTTTTGAGAGTGATCATTGCAGCGTTATATTTCGTTATCCATCATGGACCCCAAGAAAGTGATTCCCGGTGACACCGAAAAGAAGAAGCGGGTTCCGTTATCAATCGAAGTGAAACAGGAGATAATAGAAATATAAAAGTGGGATGCGGTTGAGCAAAATTGAAAAGGAGTCTGGCCGAAACCCCTCTACAATCGGGACAATATTGAAGCAGAAGGAGGCATTAAAAGCGGAGATACAGTGATTATAGGTGAAAAAGCAACCGCCATATTTAAAGGCCTCGTGAAAGAGGGTGGGGGTGAGGGTTCTTCAGACCAGCAACCCCCGAACTTTAAAACGTCGCATGGGTGGTTCGAGAGATTTAAAAAAAAAGTAAATAATTTTCTTTTACTTTTAACACATATTTCATACAAAATTGGTGTACTTTTATCATTTTTAAAGGGTTTATGTGGTAGTCTTGGGAACATAATATTTAATATACTAAATATATAATACACAGAAATCCACCATTTTTTACAGGGATTACGTTCCTTCTCCACCTGCGGTTCCTGCAAATCCGTAAATTATTGATGTGGTTTTAAAACCCTACGTATGATATCACATGCGTTAAACTCTGCTTGTTAAAATCCCGGTCTATATCCAGTCTTACTCATTAATACAGTAATAATGCAGTAAAATGTAGTAATAATTATTAAAAACTTTTTAAATTTGTACTGTGATAATATTTATGAATAAATAAAGAGCTTAGGCTCCTTACCAGAAGCTAGAGAAGATGCGGGGCGTTTGAGTGACATCATAGCGCTTAAATAATCATTAAAAACACACGAAAAATACATGAATTCACAATTGAACTAATCACGTTGATAACTTGTGCACGAACGAGAGAAAAAAGGTGTACACATCATTTGCAACCAATCAGCAGGAGGGAGAAACAAAAGCTCTAAGCCATTGGCTAAATTTGAATTTTTTTCGGATCCGTCTTTGACCTTTCAAAGAATCTTTTTCATTGACTTTTTCTGAACCAGTTATTGATGTTTTTTTTTCTTCAGAAGGAATCTCAGGAGGAATTTCAGGAGGAACATGCGATACCTGGCTGGGTGTGTTGTGTACAGCTGGAATCACAGGACTCAGCCCCACACACGTTATTTCTCTGATGGTTCTTTTCGTTTCCTCCCACCGACACGCCTCCGTCCTCATCATTTTTAGGATTTCGGGATTCCTCTGCTTGTTATTTTCTCAATGGTCATCATTCACATATTCCTCCCACTCACAATGGCTGCTGACGTCATGGGCAAAGCCGACCTAGAAAAACCCACTCACAACCTTCGCATCCTTTCGGCAGAGCGGACGAGCCTCGTCTCGATCGCGACAACCAGTTCAGACATGATTGTTGTGGCGTTTTATGGGCGGTTGACTTTACAGATAGCGCCTCGGTGCACCAGCGGGAAAGCAAAGGTCACCATATAAACTCTCCTCCTCACACCACTGAAGATAAAACTGGAGATATTTGTGGATTTAACGGAATCCTGCCGTTTCCTGACGGATTAAAGGCGTGGTTGTCCGGTGAAGCTCTCACGCCTGCAGATGTGCACACATTCGAATTATGGACGATTTCAGATCATTCACAAAGTGAGAACGAAGTTGGCAGGAATAAAATGTAACATTTTGCATGAAGCAGAAGCGTGAATACAAATGTTCACATCATATGATTTTATTAAAACTTCAACGAGAAGATCGACAGCAGTCCAGTTCAACCGAGGCGAACAAACGCATCTCGGATCGGAGCGTGGAAATCACGCGACGGATCAGTCCAGTCCTGATACACACTGAGAACTCATTTATTATAAATGTCAACCAAACAACTTTCATTTCCACTCCGCATATAAAATAATTTATTAAAATTACACTTTATTTAAAA
>CM045742.1:45762500-45770000 GCA_024760905.1 Plotosus lineatus
ATTCTCACTCCGTCTGTGTTCGGTTCTGGTCTCAGTTTTTGCAGTTGAGGGAAAGTTCTGTGCTAAACTGGGCTGAGCAGCATCCTCCTTATTCCACATGCAGCTGATCAGCGCAGGCTTTACTTTACCCGTCAGAGCAACTGAATCATCAACAGCGTGACAAAAACTTCAGTTCATTAATCACGCCGTAAAATCAAAAACAAACAAAGAGTAAATAAATAAATATACATCTTCAAAATTAATCTACAAACAAATCAGTGAGTCAAAAAAATTAAAGAAACGTTAATTTTTAAAATATTAAGAAAAAGCTTTTGTAAAACTCCTTTATTTAATATGAAGTGAATTATGTTTGTTTGTTTGTTTGTTTTGAATGTATTTATTTGTTTGTATGTAAATACTTCTCTTTCACTCTGAGTTTGTTTATTATTTTATTAAAGATAAAACCTTTTTTTATTCCTTTTTTTAATTTTTTTATTTAAATTAATTGATTCAGTGGTCAGTGCTGGCCCAGCTGCTGATCCCAAGGTTGGGGTACAAGCCCCACTAGCACCAGGTTGTCACCTCTGTCCCCCCAGTGTACTAACTGGGTCATCACAGGCCGGCCATGTCTCTCGCTGCCTGTGCTGGAGGTTCATGTAAAATATTCATTGCTGACTTTCGTAAAGAGGAGTCGCATAACCGTCAGCATGTTTTTGCCCTGCGATGGCCTGCCGAGCTGTTCAGGGTGTACTTTGCACTCGCAGAGTCGGCTGAGATGGGCGCCAGTCTCACCACAGCCCTAGTTAGGATTAAACGGTGCAGAAAATGAATGAATGAATTGATTCAATCCCATCAGTCATATGATAATAATTAATGTATATTAATAAATAATATTGAATGTATCCAGAAGGTGAATTAATTTAAATATCCATCATATGAATTGTTTTCATGGTTGGAAATGTTTTTGTTGAGATTTATAACACTGATGTAGCATTTTTATATTTAAAAGAAAAAAAATGATTACATTTACAATGTACGTACAAATAAATACATTATGTATTTATTAATAATAGAGTAGAAGCAGAAGTACTTTGTAAATGTGTGACTGATTGTGTGATTGATCATGTGATTGATTGGCTGTGTCATGGGTTTTGTGACTATGTGATTGTGTAATTGATTTTTTTAAATCTAATTGGTTGTTTGATTGTGTGATTAATTATGAGATTGGTTTTGTGATTGTGAAAGTTATTGTGTGTTTGATTTTTTTGACAGTGTGATTGTATAATTAAATTTGTGATTTTGTGAATGATTGTGTGATTGGTTTTGTAAATGTGATTGATTGATTCGGGAATTGGTTTTGTAATTGGTAATTGTTTTGTGATTAATTCTGTGATTACTTTTGTTAATGCATGCTTGGATGTGTTCTTTTTTTGTAAATATAATTGATTGCACGATTTATTTTTAATTTAATTTAATTTAACTGATTTTTAAATCTACAAATGATTGTAGTATTGATTGTCTTAATGATTGTGTGATTAATTTTGTGTTTGTGTGATTGATTGTGTGATTGATTGTACAATTAAGAAGAGTTTAGATGCATTTTTCCTTTGTCTAGCAGTGCTGAGGGATCTCAGAGAACATGGTGCAGTGCAAGGTGGAATAAAATTTGAGGTAGTATGGTGCAGCTCCATTTTTAGCTCTGTAGGCAAGCATTAGTGTTTCAAATCAAATGCGAGCAGCTACAGGAAGCCAGTGGAGATTATAGCAGTGGTGTGGTGTGAGAAAATTTGGGAAGGTTGAAAACAAGTCATGCGGTTGCATTCTGGATCATTTGCAGAGGTCAAATGACACTCAAAGGTTGACCTGCCAGGAATGAGTTCCAGTAATCTAGTCTTGAGATGACAAGGGATTGAACAAGTATCTGAGTGGCTTTAGTGGAAAGAAATGGACAAATCTTCCGGATGTTAAAGGGATGAAATCGACAGGATCAAGAAAGATTAGTGATATGAGAAGAGAAGGACAGGCACTTAGTTACTCCAAGACTTTGTGCAGTGCCTGAAGGAGCAATCAAAGCATTGTCCAAGGAGATTGCAAGAGCTTGATGTGGAGATTAGTCAGCTAGAATGAACACCGATTTAGTCATGCTGGTGAGCTACCTTCCATGAGGAGATACTTGACATGCAAGATCTGGGAATAAACATCAATGTCTGATGGAGTAAAAGAGAACAAGTTGCATGTCATCTGCATAGTAGTGGTATGAGAACCCATGTGATGACATGATATCACCATGGGACAAAAATATAAAGAAACAACAGAAGTGGACCAAGAAGTGAGCCATGAGGAATACCAGTGGAAAGTCGACATGGAGAAAATGCGGATCCCCTCCATGTAACCTCATATGAGTGACCTTCCAGGTAAGAAGCAAACCACTGCCATGCTGCACCACAAATTCCTAGAGTCCTAAGGGTGGACAGGAGAGTCTTGTGGTTGACTGTATCAAATGCTTCTGAAAAGTTGAGGCATTATGAGGCCTGATGACATCTTAACTGATCTTGGAGCATGTAGCTTCTCTGTGACAGCCAGGAATGCAGTCTCTGTGGAATATGCTGAATTCAAAGCCAGATTGATTAAGGTCAAGGAGATTATTCTGCAAAAGATAGAAAGACATTTGGTTATAAATAACTGTCAAGAATGTTAGAAAGAAATGAAAGAATATCGGATTGCAGATGCTGATGTTCGATGGGTCAAGAGAGGGTTTCTTTAAGATGGGCAAAACCCTGTCTCTTTTGAATGTTGTTGGTACCCATCCAGATGATATTGAGTTATTGATGATAGTGGATGTAAATGGAAGATCTTGAGAGATGGCCTGGAGTATTGAGGATGGAATTGAATCCAGTGAGCAGGTGATATGCTGTGCTATGTTGTGTAGGATTTGGCACAGGAGTAAATTTCTTAGATTTAATTTTCCGATCAAACAAGTCAGCAAAGTTTTCAGTGATCAGGGCGGATGGGGCGGGTGAAGCAAATGGATTGATTAAAATGATTGATGAAAAGACTTTGGGAAGTTTGTGTGTATCTTGTGCAGCAGTGTCCAACCTTTCCTTGTAGACTCAGAGCCAGAGCTGATTCAAGTTGACATTTCTTCCACTTTCTCTCAGCTATTCTGAGTTGTGTATGGTTGCTTCACAAGACCTCCAAGACCTGAGGAGCAGAATAAGAAGTCTTCTTGGAATTTGTATATAAAAGGCAGAAGAGATCCATAGAAGCTGAGCGTGAAGAGAGGAAAGTGTCAGTAGATTCTGATGGGAGGAAAGGAGGCTAGGTAGGAGGATGAGATAAAGTACAGGAAGCAACAGATGAAGGAGATATAGTGTGGATACAGTGATTGATTCTGTGATTATTGAATTAAATGTGATCGATTATGTGATTAAATGTAATTGTATAATTAAATGTGGTTGATTGCGTGGTTATATGATTAAATGTGATTGAGTGTGTGATTATGTGATTAAATGTGATTGATTATGGGACGAAATATGATTGATTGTGTTATTATGTGATTAAATGTGAATGATGATTGGGACTAAATGTGATTGATTGTGTGATTAAATGTGATTGATTGCGTGGTTATATGATTAAATGTGGTTGATTGTGTGATTATGTGATTAAATGTGATTGGTTGTGGGATTAAATGTGATTGATTGTGGGATTAAATGTGATTGGTTGTGTGATTATATGAATAAATGTGATTGATTATGTGATTAAATGTGATTGGTTGTGTGATTATGTGATTAAATGTGATTGATTATGTGATTAAATGTGATTGATTATGGGATTAAATGTGATTGATTGTGTGATTAAATGTGATTGTGTGATTGATTGTGTGATTATGTGATTAAATGTTTGATTTATTGTGTGGTTGATTGTTATTAATGTTGTGATTTTGTAATGTGTTGTTGATTTCATAATATTGTAATTAATGCAGCCGTGAGGGGGGAAATGCAGCCGTGAGGGGGGGGCACAAACCAGTGTCTCTCCCTCACGCCGGTCCCAAGCCCGGATAAATGCAGAGGGTTGCGTCAGGAAGGGCATCCGGCGTAAAACATGCCAAATAAACTATGCGAATCACAAGAAAGAATGACATACCGGATCGGTCGAGGCCCGGGTTAACAACGACCGCCATCAGTGCCGTCAACCAACAGGGTGCTGATGGAAATTGGACTACTGTTGGTCGAAGACGTCGAAGAAGGAGAGGCGGGAGGCGTGTCCATTGCCAGAGAGAGAAGAGGAAAGGCATTAGTCTAGGACTGAAAGTAGGGACTTTGAATGTTGGAACTATGGCAGGAAAAGGTAGAGAGCTGGCTGACATGATGCAGAGGAGGAAGGTGGACATACTGTGTGTTCAGGAGACCAGGTGGAAAGGTAACGAGGCTAGAAGCATAGGAGCAGTGTTTAAGCTGTTTTATCATGGTGTGGATGGAAAGAGAAATGGAGTAGGAGTCATCTTGAAGGAGGAGTTTGTCAGGAATGTTCTAGAAGTGAAAAGAGTGTCAGACAGAGTGATGAGTCTCAAGTTAGAAATTAAAGGTGTGATGGTCAATGTTGTTAGTGCTTATGACCCACAGACAGGATGTGAACGAGAAGAGAAGGAGAGATTCTGGAGGGAGTTAGATGAAGTGATGCAGAGTACCCCCAGAGGTGAAAGAGTGGTCATTGGGGCCGACTTCAATGGACATGTTGGTGCAGGAAACAGAGGGGACGAGGAAGTGATGGGTAGGTTTAGTATCCAGGACAGGAACGCAGAAGGACAGATGTTGGTAGATTTTGCAAAAAGGACGGAAATGGCTGTGGTGAATACTTTCTTCCAGAAGAGAGAGGAGCATAGGGTGACTTATAAAAGTGGAGGTAGGAGCACACAGGTAGACTACATCTTGTGCAGGCGATGTAATTTAAAGGAAGTCAGTGACTGCAAAGTAGTAGCGGGTGAGAGTGTTGCCAAACAGCATAGGATGGTGGTGTGCAGGATGATGCTGATGGTGAGGAAGGTGAAGAAGGCAAAGGCAGAGCAGAAGACAAAGTGGTGGAAGTTGAAAAAGGAAGAGTGTCAGGTTGTCTTCAAGGAGGAGTTGAAACAGGCTTTGGGTGGTCAGGAAGTGCTTCCAGATGACTGGAAAACTACAGCTAATGTGATCAGGGAGACAGGTAAAAGAATACTTGGTGTGTCATCTGGAAGGAAAGTAGATAAGGAGACTTGGTGGTGGAAAGAGGAAGTGCAGGAGTGTGTACAGAGGAAGAGATTAGCTAAGAAGAAGTGGGACATTGAGAAAACCGAAGAGAGTAAACAGGAGTACAGGGAGACACAGCGTCAGGCAAAGGTAGCAGTGTCAAAGGCCAAACAGAGCGCGTTTGATGACTTGTATGCTCGGTTGGAAAATAAGGAGGGAGAAAATGATTTATACAGGTTGGCACAGCAGAGAAATAGAGATGGGAAGGATGTGCAGCAAGTTCGATTGATAAAGGACAGAGAGGGAAATGTATTGACTGATGACAGAAGTGTGCTGGGAAGATGGAAAGAGTACTTTGAAGAGCTGATGAATGAGGAAAATGAGAGAGAAAAAGAGTAGAAGAGGTGACTGTTGAGGACCAGGAAGTAGCAAAGATTAGTAAGGGTGAAGTGAGGAGGGCATTGAAGAGGATGAAGAATGGAAAGGCAGTTGGTCCTGATGACATACCGGTGGAGGTATGGAAGTGTCTAGGAGAGGTAGCAGTAGATTTTCTGACAAGAACATTTAACAAGGTCTTAGAGAGTGAGAGGATGCCAGAGGAATGGAGGAGAAGTGTGCTGGTGCCCATTTTTAAGAACAAGGGAGATGTGCAGAGTTGTGGCAACTACAGAGGGATAAAGTTGATGAGCCATACGATGAAGTTATGGGAAAGAATAGTGGAAGCTAGACTAAGGGCAGAAGTCAGCATTTGTGAACAACAGTTTGGTTTCATGCCAAGAAAGAGCACCACAGATGCAGTGTTTTCCTTGAGGATGTTAATGGAGAAGTACAGAGAAGGTCAGAGTGAGCTGCATTGTGCCTTTGTGGATCTGGAGAAAGCACATGACAGGGTGCCGAGAGAAGAACTGTGGTATTGCATGAGGAAGTCTGGAGTGGCAGAGAAGTATGTTAGAGTGGTGCAGGACATGTATGAGAGATGTAAGACAGTGGTGAGGTGTGCTGTCGGTGTGACACAAGAGTTCAAGGTGGAGGTGGGACTGCATCAAGGGTCAGCTCTCAGCCCCTTCTTGTTTGCTATGGTGATGGACAGGCTGACAGACGAGGTTAGACAAGATTCCCCATGGACTATGATGTTTGCAGATGACATTGTGATCTGTAGTGAGAGCAGAGAACAAGTGGAGGAAAATCTAGAGAGGTGGAGGTATGCCATGGAAAGGAGGGGAATGAAGATTAGCCTCAGTAAGACAGAATACATATGCATGAATGACAAGGACCAAAGAGGAACGGTGAGATTACAGGGAGCAGAGATAAGGAAGGAAACTTATTGTCTGATTGATTGTGTGATTACTGGAGTGACCATGTGATGAACTGCATGTATGACTGTTTTTGTGAATAAATGTGTGATTGATTTCTAGATTGTACAATAAATGTGTGATTGACTTTGTTTAGTAAATATTTAATTGATTGATTAATGATGATGTGGTTGATTGTGTAATTAATTGTGTAATTGATTTTGTAACTGGGTGGCTTATTTTGTGATTCTTCTTCTTTTACTTTCGGCTGCTCCCTTCAGGGGTCGCCACAGCAAATCATCCGCCTCCATCTCACCCTGTCCTCTGCATCTTCTTTTCTGACTCCAACGACCTTCATGTCTTCCTTCACCACAGCCATAAATCTCTTCTTTGGTCTTCCTCAAGGCCTTCTGCCTGGTAGTTCCAACCTCAGCATCCTACTGCCAATATACTCTCTATCCCTCCTCTGTACATGTCCAAACCATCTCAATCTAGCCTCTCTGACTTTGTCTCCAAAACATTTTACATTGGCTGTCCCTCTGATATACTAATTTCTGATCCTATCCATCCTCGTTACTCCCAGAGAGAACCTCAACATTTTCATCTCCGCTACCTCCAGCTCTGCCTCCTGCCTTTTCCTCAGCGCCACTGTTTCTAAACCATACAACATCACTGGCCTCACCACCGTCTTGTACACTTTTCTCTTCATTCTTGCTGACACTCTCTTATCGCACATCACACCGGACACTTTTCTCCAACCATTCCAGCCTGCCTGCACGCGCTTCTTCACCTCTTTTCCACACTCTCCATTGCTCTGGATTGTTGAGCCTAAGTACTTAAAATCCTCCACCTTCGTTATCTCTACTCCCTGTAACATCACCGTTCCTCCTGGGTCCTTCTCATTCACACACATGTATTCTGATTTTCTGAGGCTAACCTTCATTCCTCTCCTTTCCAGGGCATACCTCCACCTCTCTAGATTTTCCTGCACTTGTTCTCTGCTCTCA
>CM045742.1:45775000-45780000 GCA_024760905.1 Plotosus lineatus
TATTCCAGTCTTGTGCCGCTCTTTACATCGTTGTTCCCATGGCAACTGCATGTTTTGTTGTTGTTTCTGTTTTCATCCTGCCTCTACCTCAGATACAGTCATGTGCTTGGTATCTGATCATCGCATCTGTTTTGTTTTAGTCTGTGATTACTTTATCCATTTATATCTCATTGTATCTAAAGTTCTCTGAAGGTCACTTCATGCTCTCGTTACTGTCGTCTATGTCTTGTTTCTGTTTTCTGTTCTGTTTTATTACCCAGTTACACATCCGGATCTAGTAATGAACTACAGTTTCTTAACGTTGTCTGCATGTTTACTGACCTATATGTCAGATTTCAATGATGGTTGACTGCCGTCATTAAAACTAACACCAGGTTGACGTGTTTGCGTCCTTTCCCACTTCATCCTGCCAACAAGCGAATAAATGATAACGATCACAATTTTGACTTTATCAGACATTCATGTTTAATCAGATACAACCATTGCTACTATTGGTCAGTGTTGGGCCGGTGGTAAGGTGCTGGATTATTGATCCCAAAGTTGAGGTCCAAGCCCTACTATCACCGGGTTGTCACTGCTGTCCCCCCAGTGCACTAACTGGGTTATTAAACGCCAACTGTGCCTCTCACTGTCTGTGGTGAAGGTTCATGTAAAAGAATCATTGCTGACTTTCATAAAGAGGAGCTGTACAGCCGTCAGCATGTTTCTGCCCCACAATGGACTACAAAGCTGTCCAAGGTGTACCCTGCCAGCCTCCCTGTCACCCTAATATAGATTAGGCAGTTGGACTGATGAATGAATGTTGGACTACCTCAAAAGTGTTATTATATTCATTACGAGAAATATTTAATTGTATACTTGAATTATTTTCACATTGTACACCTTTTCTCTTTGGATTTTTCCAACCACATTTTTTCCACTATTTACGTCTTAATCAATTCCCACCTATCAAGTATTGCCTCCCTATCACACCAACAACAACAACAACAACAACAACAACAACAACAACAACAACAACAAGTGAGGTGCAAAAGCAAGCATATGCCCTCTCTGTGACATATCATGCTAGCATCGTTACAAGCGTTCAAGGCCAGCCCAACACACTGAGAGGGAAAGTGATATCCGCCCACTTGTTTGACACACACAGGAATATGAGTGTATGCCATCCTCCCTTCCAGGAGAGCTTGACCAACTGCATCTCAAGAACTCCTGGTCATTGACGGCGGTATGCATCAACCTGTGCTCAAACTCGTGACCTCCAGGATGAGAGCAGCTCCTCGGCACTACTCAGGAGCCCATACTGCACACCTTTTCTAATTGAAAATCAAGTTTAGGAGGGTCAAGGTTTTAAGTTATAGGTCGTAAAATTTCCTGCAGAGTTTTAAACCATGTCATGTAGAAGTACAGGATAGCAAGTGGTCATATGGGCAGTTAGCAAACAGATGCGCAGAGGTATTTTGTTGCACATGAAAAGAACAAATAAAAATATATTGGTCAATCCCTTAAACTATGTGTTCCTAAACTTTATTGCAGAGAAATGCAAGCAGCTGTTTAACCTCTTGATACCGATAAGCCACATGTGCTTCATCTTTGCTGTTTCCTGTTTGTTTTTTAGGAGCGGGTTGCTCAACTGTCCGTCCCCCAACAGACAAGTGTTCAAACAACTGCCATGACCGGGGCCATTGTGTGGATGGGACATGTGTGTGTTTCCCTGGATTTAGTGGTCCTGACTGCAGTGTGTCTGACTGCTCTGGAGACTGCAACAACAAGGGGAAATGTGTAAATGGCAAATGTGTTTGTGATCCCGGTTACACTGGACCAGACTGCTCCATTAAAACTTGTCTCAAAAATTGTACCAGCAATGGCAGATGTTTGAACGGAAGATGTGTGTGCAGTGCAGGATTCACAGGTGCAGACTGTTCAACTATACAGTGTCCTGAAAATTGCAACAACAAAGGACAATGTGTGGATGGGAAATGTGTGTGTAATACAGGATTCACAGGTCCGGACTGCTCTAAAAGGGCCTGCCCAGGAAACTGCAATAAAAAAGGCAAGTGTGTGGATGGAAAGTGTGTATGCAGTGCTGGATTCACAGGTCCAGACTGTTCTGAAAGGTCCTGCCCCGGAAATTGCAACAGCAGAGGAAGATGTGTAAAGGGGAAATGTTTTTGTAATGGTGGGTTCACAGGTCCAGACTGCTCTGAAAGGTCATGCCCTGGGAACTGCAATAAAAAAGGCAAGTGTGTGGATGGAAAGTGTGTATGCAATGCTGGATTCACAGGTCTAGACTGTTCTGAAAGGTCCTGCCCCAGAAATTGCAGCAGCAGAGGAAGATGTGTCAATGGGAAATGTTTTTGTGATGGCGGGTTCACAGGTCCAGACTGCTCTGAAAGATCCTGCCCGAGAAACTGTAATAACAAAGGCAGGTGTGTAGATGGAGTGTGTGTGTGTAATGAAGGATTCACAGGTCCAGACTGTTCAGAACGACCATGTCCTGGAAATTGCAACAACAAAGGCAGGTGTGTGAACGGACAATGTGTTTGTGATACCGGATTCACGGGACCAGATTGTTTTGAAAGATCCTGCCCCAACAACTGCGACAATAAAGGCATGTGTGTGAATGGACAATGTGTTTGTAAAGTTGGTTTTACTGGACAAGACTGCTCCATCAAGGCCTGCCCCAACAACTGCAACAACAAAGGCAGGTGTGTGAATGGACAATGTGTCTGTGATCCTGAATTCACGGGACCAGATTGTTCTGAAAGATCCTGCCCCAACAACTGCAACAACAAAGGCAGGTGTGTGAACGGACAATGTGTCTGTGATCCCGGATTCACGGGACCAGATTGTTCTGAAAGATCCTGCCCCAACAACTGCAACAACAAAGGCAGGTGTGTGAACGGACAATGTGTCTGTGATCCCGGATTCACGGGACCAGATTGTTCTGAAAGATCCTGCCCCAACAATTGCAACAACAAAGGCAGGTGTGTGAACGGACAATGTGTCTGTGATCCCGGATTCACGGGACCAGATTGTTCTGAAAGATCCTGCCCCAACAATTGCAACAACAAAGGCAGGTGTGTGAATGGACAATGTGTCTGTGATCCCGGATTCACGGGACCAGATTGTTCTGAAAGGTCCTGCCCCAACAACTGCTACAACAAAGGCAAGTGTGTGAACGGACAATGTGTCTGTGATCCCGGATTCACGGGACCAGATTGTTCTGAAAGATCCTGCCCCAACAACTGCAACAACAAAGGCAGGTGTGTGAACGGACAATGTGTCTGTGATCCCAGATTCATGGGACCAGATTGTTCTGAAAGGTCCTGCCCCAACAACTGCAACAACAAAGGCAAGTGTGTGAATGGACAATGTGTCTGTGAAGTTGGTTTTACTGGACAAGACTGCTCCATCAAGGCCTGCCCAAATAACTGCAGCAACAGAGGCAGATGTGTGAATGGACAATGTGTTTGTAATCCTGGTTTTGCTGAGCCAGATTGCAGTAAGTGTAAGGAAGGATTTACCGGACCTGCCTGTGCAACAGGTTAGTACATTTATCCACCATTTTACAAGTGTCAATCTGTTGAGGGTTTTTTGTAAAGTGTAATATAGGCAAGACTTTCATTAATAAATAGAAAGTGATTAATATTCGCTAATGCAGAGTAAAGAGAAGAATCTAAACTTGATTGAGGGGAACAAACAGAGTCTGGATATGAAGAAAGAGAAGGAATAACATTCATTCATTCATTTCCTGAACTGCTTAATCCTAATTAAGGTTGTAGGGAGGCTGGTGCTCATCTCAGCCAACTCTGGGAGAGGGCAGAGTACAATCTGGACAGCTCACCAGGCCATTGCAGGGTAAGGAATATAATATCTGACCTAAAATCAGGTAATTCAGTGGAGTCTGAACTTGATTTAGGGGATGGAGGAAACTAAACTTGTTTAGAGAAAATCTGTACTTGTTGAAGAAAGGAAGTAGAATCAAAATGCGATAAAGCAGGAGTAGAGTCTGAACTTAATTGGGGGAAAGAGTGAAGTCAGAAATTGATTAAAGGGAAGGAGTAGAGTCTTGACTAAATTTGAGGGATTAAGTCAAGTCTGAACTTAACGAAAGGGAAGAAGTAGAGGTATACTTGATCAGGAGGTCCGAGGTGCTATCGGACCAGCCAACAGACATAGTCCCTATAGGTGTTTTGGGTCAACTTCAGTGTCTCTTCCTGGTCAGACATGCCCATAAGACCACACCAGAGAGACTTTTGGGAGGCATTCTAACGAGATGCCCAAGCCACCTTAACTGGCTCTTCCCAGATGACCAAGCTTTTCACCCTAACACTGAGGGAGAGCCCTGCCATCCTATGAAGGAAGCTCATTTCAGCCACTCGTATCAATGAGTATGTTGGAAGTAGTAGAGTCAGAACTTAAATTGGGGTTGAAATTACAGGTTGTAATTTATTTGGGTGATGGAATATAGTCTGATCCTGACTTAGAGAAAGCAGTGAAAGCAGTATGAGCTCAATTCAGGGGAAGGATTACAGGCTGAACTTGATTTACAGGGGGCAGTTGAGTCTGAATTTACTATAGTGAATTATAATTTGCACTTGATAAAGGGAAAGGATTACAGTCTGAAATTAATTTAAGATATAAAGTCTAACAATGTATTTCGGGGAAAGAGTTGAGTCTGAACTTGATTTAGAAAACAAGCAGAGTATATACATGATGTAAGGTAAGGATTAAAGTTGGAAATTTAATTCTCGGAAGAAGTAGACAATCAAGAAGGAGTGAAGTCTAAAATTGATTCCATGGAAAAAGTAGAACCAAAATTTAATTAAGAAGGTGCACAGTGTGGAATTCACTTTGCCGGAGGACCATGGTCTGGACTTGATTTATTGTAAATAATGGAGTCTGAACCTGATAATTGGGAAAAGATTAGAGATTGAACTTTATTTAGTGGAAGGAGTCGAAATTTACCATAGATTTAGGAGTAGACTCTGAACTTTATA
>CM045742.1:45785000-45810000 GCA_024760905.1 Plotosus lineatus
GCTGTAAACAGTCATTCGCTCGCCAGCCTCGCTGTAGACTCTCCCTTAAATTTATGACACAAAATAAAATACATCGTGAGATCTTAGTGAAAAAGTCTTCGGTCCTAAAGATGTTACGGCTTTACTCCAGTAAGCACTGAAACTGGAGACTCCTTACAGAAATGTTATAGACATATACAGTATACAGGACTTACAGGAAACATCAACAAGATCTATATCTGCAGCAGGTCCATGAGACCACATTATACACCCCAGGTCTCAATACTGAAAAAGGTTTTACAACAATCAGATAAATATACAGGAGGCGACGCCACACAGAGCTGACTACCTCCACCATGACTACCTCCACCATGACTACCTCCACCATGACTACCTCCACCATGACTACCTCCACTACGTGCTCATTTTACAACATGAAATCTCTATAGAGTTTCTGAATTGTGCTCCATACTAATATCATGTCTATCTTCATTTCTGTCAAGGTTATCCATCCACACACCCACACACCCATCCATCCACACACCCATCAAACCATCCACCGATCCATCCACCCATCCATCCATCCATCCATCTGTCCATCTATCCACACATCCACACTTCCATCCATTCATGCACCGGTTCATCCAACCATCCATCCATCCACCCATCAATCCATCCACCCATCTCTTCATCCATCTATCCATCCATCCATCCACCCATCAATCCATCCACCCACCCATCCATAAACCTGTCAATTTGCCAAACTGCTTATTTCTATTAGTGTTACAAGGAGACTGGAGCCTATCTCAGTTGACATTGGGCGAATGTGAGGTCCACCCTGTCCATAGCAGCACCATTCACACTCACACCTACTTACTTATCCTCTTCGAGCCATGGTCGGCTCATAAGGCCTGCCAGCATCCTCTGCCATCCCATACTCACACCTAGGAGAAGTTTAAACAGTCAGTTAGTTTAATGTGCATGTCTTTGGACTGTGGAAGGAAACAAAAGTACCCAAAGGAAACCAACCTTAGATAGAACACAGATAGAACCTGCATACTCCAGTGGGAAACGTTCCCCGTTATCCTGGAATGTGAACCCAGATTCTTCTTGCTTTGAGGTAGACCAGCTAACCACTACTTCACCTTGCAGCCCACTCTGCATACAGCAATTATCTAATTGCAATGCGCTAACCTTCATTAACTATGTGTGACCTGTTCAGGAGGTCACTAAGCCTCAGACTTAAAGTCACTGTGACCCTGATGGATAAATAATATAGAACATGTAGCTTTTAAGGTCACTCAAGGTCAAAGGTAAATGTCTCAGTTGAAAATATGTGTATGGTTTTCTATGCGTGTTCCATACTAATATCATGTGTGTATGCACTTGTTTTAAGGTTGTTAGGTCATTCAAGGTCAAAGATAGCCTGCATGTAGTCCATGAATGGTTTTTAGTAGTATTTTGTAGGAACAGATATCTATTATATTCATTGATATTTGTTTTGAACTTAGTAGTTCAAAATTCTGCGACCTTGACTTCTATTTATATTATATTGATATTTCAGGGTGATTCAAAGACAAAGATGAGTGTGCAATTTAAAAACGTGTGTTTGAACATGATTTCTCTCCTTTCGCATCTATGGTTTCATGTCGCATTGTTTTTGATATACAACGATACCTTGACTTATGAGTGTCTTTTTTTAACAAATTTTCCACGATACGAGCTTCGATCCCACCAAAAATCCTTCCACCTAACGAGCAAAATTTTGATTTACGAGCTTTGCTGGGGAAATGGCTTTTCCGCGCTGATTAGACTGGTATTCTTCCATGTGTATTCCTCCGCGCTCCGAACGCCTTGTGCAAGTGCTTCTCAATTATTTTTTGTGAAGCCCCCTCTAGGAAGAAAGAAAAAAATATTTCACGCCCCTGAGCGCCCCGAGAGCAACTATAAATAGTGTTTACTACACTTCATATCGTTTGCTTGGTGCTTGTTCCCTGCACCATAGGGAGCACGGTGAGAGCGTACCTGCCACCTACTGTAGGGGACGTGCAATTGCACTTAATTCCAGTACAGTATGACAAATGTTCCTCAGGGTCATACGTGCCCCCCTGACACCACACTGCGCCACCCCCAAGTGCCGGTGCGCCCCAATATTTGAGAAGCACTGGTCTAGTGGGAGCTCACCACGAGACTTTCTTTGCTGGCATTTGTAGCGTGCCCACATACAAAATCCTCCTACTCCTCTGTCACACACCACCTCATGCCTGCCCACATGACATCTTCGCGACCACGAGACATTTTTGCCGCAGTCGATGATCGCAAGGGATAGTTGACTTATAGTTTATTTAGTATTAATTATTATTAATGTTAATGTACATGTACTATTATTATTATTATTATGAAATATTTATTGTTTTTACATGTTTATCTTTAATATATTAGGTGAAATATACGTGTTTGTGTCAGGTTATATGAGTTTGGGAGGAGGTTGGAACGGATTAATTGTTTTCTATTATTTCCAATGGAATTTCTGTTTTATCTAACGAACTTTTCAGCTTATGAGCTCTCCCTCAGAACAGATTAATTTTGTAAGTCAAGGTACCCCTGTATGAGCAATTTTAACATGAGAAAAGTCAATCTTCAAAACATTATGACTTGTCATGTCCTTGTCTGTGTATATCTATGCCTGGGCGTGGTCATCATCAAAACTCTAAAATGTTGCTGATTACAATATCTCTGGTAACAAGGTAACAACAAATCAGCATGTAACAGCTTCTGAACGAATCCGAATCACAAAGATAGAAGAGCACTGATAACCAAATTGCAATCATTCATTTTCTAAGCCTCGTAATGCTAATGAGGGTCGTGGGGAGGCTGTTGCTCGTGAATGATGCCAGAAAATTGTGGAAAAACACTTTTATTTGCCTGTAAAGAAAGAGAGCAGCAGTGGAAAAAAAAAATCATCTCTTTTTTTTTCATATCAGAGCACGCGGGAGAATTTCAGTGCCTCCAGACCGCCATACCAGTCTGTGTGAGAGAACGAAGTGTGCAGCGTTTACTCCTCCCATCCTCATTTGGTTTGGAACTGACACAGTTTTTTTTTTTTCACTTTTTATTTACTCTCACACCATGCTGTAACTCACCGGGATGGAGCACACACCCACAGGCTCTATTCAGGGCATGTTTAGTAACGTAGTGAGAGCTCAGAGTCTGATCCAATACCACTACCTACATGATATCCTGACATAAATCCACTCCAGACGCAAACAGATGTTGTGTACATCAATCACTTGTTTTATTTTGAGTACTACACTAAACACTCCAACCTCCCGGAACATCTGTCTGGCACACAATCTACACAACTACACCACCACGGACACAAACCGTTATGGAATTGTAGACTTGTTGTATGAGAAGAGAGGAAATGAAAAGCAGAAGGATGCCAAAGTAAACAAAGAGGCTCTTTTGATAGTCATTGTCAGGATGGGGTGTGGACACAAAGAGTCGTTTCCATCAACGTGGAGCCGAACCTGCTGCAGGAACCAGCGATGGTCTGATTTTCTGACATTTTTAAGTAGCCGATGCTTTATGAGCAGAAGTTTTATGTGATCAGAACTTTCAATAAACTGCTCTGCGAAAATAATGAGAAAATAAAAGCTGTTTCTGTCTCTGCTGTCTCAGCTTTAGAATGTGATGCCTTCTGGGTAACCGCACAGTCCATATGTGAAGGCCGTACCTCACTAAAAGCAACCCGGATGGTTCTGTAGATTGTTATCATGTTAAACCTTTTATTGGGAAAATACACCCAGGATAAAAATAATAATCATGTTTATAAGGTACTCCTCCACTTGAGGCAGGACCTCATTCCCAACTCTGAGGGTGCATTCCACACTGTCCGAATGAGAATCATGGCCTCGGACTTGGAGGTGCTGATTTTCATCCTGGCCGCTTCACACTCAACTGCGAATCGCTCCAATGAGAGCTGGAGGTCCCGGCTTGATGAAGCCAAAAGGAGAACATCATCCACAAAAAGCAGAGATGAGATCCGATGGCTACCAAAGCAGAACCCCTCAGCGCCTCGGTTTCTTCTTCTTCTTCATCTTTTCCTTTCGGCTGTTCCCTTCAGGGGTCGCCACAGTAAACCATCCGCCTCCATCTTACCCAATCCTCTGTATCTTCTACACTTACTCCAACTACCTTCATGTCCTCCTTCACCACATCCATAAATCTTCTCTTTGGTCTTCCTCTGGGCCTTCTGCCTGGTAGTTCCAACCTCAGCATCCTACTACCAATATACTCACTATCCCTCCTCTGTACATGTCCAAACCATCTCAATCTAGCCTCTCTGACTTTGTCTCCAAAATCTCTAACATGTGCTGTCCCTCTGATGTACTCATTCCTGATCCTATCCATCCTCGTTACTCCCAAAGAGAACCTCAACATTTTCATCTCTGCTACCTCCAGCTCAGCCTCCTGTCTTTTCCCCAGGGCCAGTTTCTAAATTATACAACATGGCTGGCCTCATGATCGTCTTGTACACTTATTTTCATTCTTGCCGATACCTTAATCGCACATCAGACCAGATACTTTTTCTCCAACCATTCTGACCTGCCTGCACACACTTCACCTCTTTTCCACACTCTCCATTGCTCTGGATTGTTGAGCCGAAGTACTTAAAATCCTCCACCTTCTTTATCTCTGCTCCCTGTAACCTCACTGTTTCTCTTGGGTCCTTGTCGTTCACACACATTCATTCATTCATTTTCTGTAACCGCTTCATCCTAATTAGGGTCGTGGGGAGGCTGGTGCCCATCCCAGCCAACTCAGGGCGAGGGCAGAGTACACCAAGGACAGCTCGCCAGGCCATCGCAGGGCGGAAACACGCTGACGGCTTTTCAGCCTACTCTTGTCGAAAGTCAGCAATGGTTCTTTTACATGCCTCACACCATAGACAGTGAGAGACATGGCCGGCCTTTGATAACCCAGTTAGCTGCACTGGGGGGGATAGTGACAACCTTGTGGAGAGTGGGACTCGAACCCCCAACCATTGGATCAGCGATCCGGCACCTTATACCACTAGACCACCACTGCCCGGTGTTCACACACATGTATTCTGTTTTAATGAGGCTAACCTTCATTCTTCTTCTTTCCAGGGCATACCTCCACCTCTCCAGATTTTCCTCCACTTGTTCTCTGCTCTCACTGCAGATCACAATGTCATCTGCAAACATCATAGTACATGGAGATTCTTGTCTAATCTCGTCTGTCAGCCTGTCCATCACCATAGCAAACAAGAAGGGGCTCAGAGCTGACCCTTGATGCAGTCCCACCTCCACCTTGAACTCTTCTGTCACACCGACAGCACACCTCACCACTGTCTTACATCTCTCATACATGTCCTGCACCATTCTAACATACTTCTCTGCCACTCCAGACTTCCTCATACAATACCACAGTTCCTCTCTTAGCACCCTGTCATATGTTTTCTCCAGATCCACAAAGACACAATGCAGCTCCTTCTGGCCTTCTCTGTACTTCTCTATTAACATCCTCAAAGCAAACACTGCATCTGTGGTTCTCTTTCTTGGCATGAAACCAAACTGTTTTTCACAAATGCTGACCTCTGCCCTTAGTCTCGCTTCCACTATTCTTTCCCATAACTTCATCGTATGGCTCATCAACTTTATCCCTCTGTGGTTACCACAACTCTGCATGTCTCCGTTGTTCTTAAAAATGGGCACCATCACACTTCTCCATTCCTCTGGCATCTGCTCACTCTCTAAGACCTTGATGAATGTTCTTGTCAGAAAATCTACTGCTACCTCTCCTAGACACTTCCATACCTCCACCAGTATATTATCAGGACCAACTGCCTTTCCACTCTTCATCCTCTTCAATGCCCTCCTCACTTCACCCTTATTAATCTTTGCTACTTCCTGGTCCTCAACGATCACCTCTCCTACTCTTTTTTCTGTCTCATGTTCCTCATTCATCAGCTCTTCAAAGTACTCTTTCTATTTTCCCAGCACACTTCTGTCATCAGTCAACCTGTTTCCCACTCTGTCCTTAATCACTCTAACTTGCTGCATGTCCTTCCCATCTCTATTTCTCTGCTGTGCCAACGTATATAAATCATTTTCTCCCTCCTTACTGTTCAACCGAACATACAAGTCATCATACACCCTCTGTTTGGCCTTTGACACTGCTACCTTCACCTTACGCTGTGTCTCCCTGTACTGCTGTTTACTCTCTTCGGTCCTCTCTATGTCCCACTTCTTCTTTGCTAACCGCTTCCTTTGTACACACTCCTGCACTTCCTCATTCCACCACCAAGTCTCCATATCTACTTTCCTTCCAGAAAGTACACGCCAGGTACTCTCCTACCTTTCTCACTGATCACATTAGCTGTAGTTGTCCAGTCATCTGGAAGCACTTCCTGACCACCAAAAACCTGTTTCAACTCCTCCTTGAAGACAACACAACACTTCCTTTTTCAGCTTCCACCACTTTGTCTTCTGCTCTGCCTTTGCCTTCTTCACCTTTCTTATTATCAGCATCATCCTGCACACCACCATCCTATGCTGTTTGGCGACACTCTCACTACCACTTTGCAGTCACTGACTTCCTTCAAATCACATCGCCTACACAAGATGTAGTCTACCTGTGTGCTCCTACCTTCACTTTTATAAGTCACTCCTCTCTCTTCTGGAAGAAAGTATTACCCACAGGCATTTCCATCCTTTTTGCAAAATCTATCAACATCTGTTCTTCTGTGTTCCTGTCCTGGATACCAAACCTGCCCATCACTTCCTCATCCCCTCTGTTGCCCTGAAGATCATGTGGAGCATATAGAGTTGGTTAAGAGTGCTACAGCCAGGAGGAAAACCCCATTGTCCCTCCTGAATCCGAGGTTTGACTGATAGTCTGGTAACAAGGTAACACGGATTCATTTTATAATTATTCCAATTATCAAGGAACACACCCTCCAGTCCTCATTTTAAAAAAGGGGAATACTACTCCGGTTTGACAATCCGGAGGTACAGCCCCCGATGACCACGCAATGTTGTAGAGACATGCCAACTATGACAGTCCTACATCATCAAGAGCCCTGGGATATTCAGTGCAGATCTCATCCAACTTTGGAGCCCAAACCCCCAGGGTCTTCCTCCTCCACGGAGGACATGTTGGTGGGATTGAGGAGATTCTCGAAGTACTCCTTTCACCTCCTGACGACATCCCCAGTTGAGGTGAGCAGCTCCCCACCTCCACTGCAAATAGTGTTTTTGGAGAAATGCTTCCCCCTCCTGAGGCGTTGGATGGCGGTCAAAAAACTTTTTGAGGCCAACTGATAATCACTCTCCAGGCCCTCAGCAAACTCCTCCCATGCCCAAGATTTTGCATCTGCAACAGCTTCGACTGCAGCACGTTTGGCCTGTCGGTACCTGTCTACTGACTCGGGAGTCCCACAGGCCAATAAGATAGTACTCCTTTTTCAGCTGGACAGCCCCCAATCACCACAGGTGTCCACCAACGAGTTCAGGGATTACCGCCACAACAAGCATCGATGACCTTCTGGCCACAGCCATGGGCTGTCGCCTCAGCAATGGAGGCACAAAACATGGCCCTTTCAGATTCCATGTCAACCGCCACCTCCGGGACATGGCTGTAGCTCTGCCAGAGGTGGGAGTTAAAGGCCTCTCGGACAGGAGACTTCCCCAAACGTTCCCAGCAGACCCTAATTACACGCTTGGGCCTGCCAGGTCTGGCAGCCATCAAAGCCAGCTCAACTCCCCTCTTTACCCGAGTGTCCAGAACATGTGGCCACAAGTCCAGTAACACAACTACAAAGTCGATCATTGAACTGCAACCTAGGGTGTCCTGGTGCCAAGTGCACTTATGGACACCCTTATGTTCGAACATGGTGTTCATGATAGACAAACTGTGATGTGCACAGAAGCTCAACAATGAAACACCATTCGGGTTCAGACTGCAGAGGCCTTACCTACCGATCACACCCTTCCAGGTCACACTATCGTTGCCCACATGAGCGTTGTAGTTTCCCAAGACAACAAGTGAGTCTCCCGAGGAAGCGTTCTAGAAACACATCCCCCTAAAGACTCTAAAATGGGTGGGTACTCTGAACTGTCATTTGGTGCATAAGCACAAATAACAGTCAGGACCTGTACCCCCACCCAAAGGCGGAGGGAATCTACCCTTTCATTGACCAGGTAGAACCCCAACATTTGGGCACCAAGACGGGGGGGGGGCAACAAGGATGCCCACACTGGCTCACTGCCTCTCCCCATGAGCAACTCCAGAAAGGAAGAAAGTACAACCATTCACACTCACATCTAGGGTCAACTTGAAACAGCCATTGAACCGAATGTGCATGTTTTTGGACAGTGGGGGAAACCCACACGAATACAGGAACATGCCAACCCCAGAAATTCCCCGAGGCTGGGACTCAAACCCAGGTTCTTCTTGCCGAGAGGTGGACGTGTGATGCACTGCACCACTGGTCTGCCTGCAATGAGGTTCTCTCAGTAAAAATAATAAAAATGTAAAATTGTTCCGTCAATATTCATTCATTCATTTTCTGAACCACTTTACAATTAATTAGGGTCGTGGGGAGGCTGGTGCCCATCTCAGCTGACTCTGGGTGAGGGCAAGATACATCCTGGACAGCTCGCCAGGGCTCAGTCATCATCAGCAGCAGCAGCATAATAATAATTATTAATATATTATTATTATTATTATTATTATTATTATTATTATTATTATTATTATTGCACTTATGGACATTACATTATTATATTATATGTATATATAATATACACATTATATTACAAAGTAGTAGCGGGTGAGAGTGTTGCCAAACAGCATAGGATGGTGGTGTGCAGGATGATGCTGATGGTGAGGAAGGTGAAGAAGGCAAAGGCAGAGCAGAAGACAAAGTGGTAGAAGCTGAAAAAGGAAGAGTGTCAGGTTGTCTTCAAGGAGGAGTTGAAACAGGCTTTGGGTGGTCAGGAAGTGCCTCCAGATGACTGGAAAACTACAGCTAATGTGATCAGGGAGACAGGTAGGAGAATACTTGGTGTATCATCTGGAAGGAAAGTAGATAAGGAGACTTGGTGGTGGAATGAGGAAGTGCAGGAGTGTGTACAAAGGAAGAGGTGAGCTAAGAAGAAGTGGGACATTGAGAAAACCGAAGAGAGTAAACAGGAGTACAGGGAGACACACTGTAAGGCAAAGGTAGCAGTGTCAAAGGCCAAACAGAGCGCGTATGATGACTTGTATGCTCGGTTGGAAAGTAAAGAGGGAGAAAATGATTTATACAGGTTGGCACAGCAGAGAAATAAAGATGGGAAGGACGTGCAGCAAGTTAGAGTGATAAAGGACAGAGAGGGAAATGTATTGACTGATGACAGAAGTGTGCTGGGAAGATGGAAAGAGTACTTTGAAGAGCTGATGAATGAGGAAAATGAGAGAGAAAAAAGAGTAGAAGAGGTGACTGTTGAGGACCAGGAAGTAGCAAAGATTAGTAAGGGTGAAGTGAGGAGGGCATTGAAGAGGATGAAGAATGGAAAGGCAGTTGGTCCTGATGACATACCGGTGGAGGTATGGAAGTGTCTAGGATTTTCTAGATTTTCTGACAAGAACATTTTACAAGGTCTTAGAGAGTGAGAGGATGCCAGAGGAATGGAGGAGAAGTGTGCTGGTGCCCATTTTTAAAAACAAGGGAGACGTGCAGAGTTGTGGCAACTACAGAGGGATAAGGTTGATGAGCCATACGATGAAGTTATGGGAAAGAATAGTGGAAGCTAGACTAAGGGCAGAGGTCAGCATTTGTGAACAACAGTTTGGTTTCATGCCAAGAAAGAGCACCACAAATGCAGTGTTTTCCTTGAGGATGTTAATGGAGAAGTACAGAGAAGGTCAGACAGAGCTGCATTGTGCCTTTGTGGATCTGGAGAAAGCATATAACAGGGTGCCGAGAGAAGAACTGTGGTATTGCATGAGGAAGTCTGGAGTGACAGAGAAGTATGTTAGAGTGGTGCTGCGGGACATGTATGAGAGATGTAAGACAGTGGTGAGGTGTGCTGTCGACGTGACCGACGAATTCAAGGTGGAGGTGGGACTACATCAAGGGTCAGCTCTGAGCCCCTTCTTGTTTGCTATGGTGATGGACAGGCTGACAGACGAGATTAGACAAGATTCCCCATGGACCATGATGTTTGCAGATGACATTGTGATCTGTAGTGAGAGCAGAGAACAAGTGCAGGAAAATCTAGAGAGGTGGAGGTATGCCCTGGAAAGGAGGGGAATGAAGATTAGCCTCAGTAAGACAGAATACATGTGTATGAATGACAAGGACCCAAGAGGAACGGTGATGTTACAGGGAGAAGAGATAAGAAAGGTGGAGGATTTTAAGTACTTAGGCTCAACAATCCAGAGCAATGGAGAGTGTGGAAAAGAGGTGAAGAAGCGTGTGCAAGCAGGTCAGAATGGTTGGAGAAAAGTGTCCGGTGTGATGTGTGATAGGAGGGTATCGGCAAGAATGAAAGGAGAAGTGTACAAGACGGTGTTGAGGCCAGTGATGTTGTATGGTTTAGAAACAGTGGCCCTGGGGAAAAGACAGGAGGCAGAGCTGGAGGTAGCAGAGATGAAAATGTTGAGGTTCTCTTTGGGAGTAACGAGGAAGGATAGGATTAGGAATGAGCACATCAGAGGGACAGCACATATAAGATGTTTTGGAGACAAAGTCAGAGAGGCTAGATTGAGATGGTTTGGACATGTACAGAGGAGGGATAGTGAGTATATTGGTAATAGGATGCTGAGGCTGGAACTACCAGGCAGAAGGCCTAGAGGAAGACCAAGGAGACGATTCATGGATGTGGTGAAGGAGGACATGAAGGTCGTTGAAAGAAGATGCAAAGGATAGGGTGAGATGGAGGCAGATGATTCGCTGTGGCGACCCCTGAAGGGAAAAGCCGAAAGGAAAAGATTATTATTATTATTATTATTATTGTTGTTGTTGTTATTATTTATTTATTTATTTGCTTCAGTGTTCTCTCGTAAACGTTAAAGATTCTTCATAATGTTTTTCCTCCTCAAATTACAATCTTTTATTGAGTCCAGTTTATTTAGAACTTTCTAATAGAATAAACAACACAAAGCCTATGAGCTGCATAAAAATAAACAAACCATCGAAAACAAATGAACATCAAACATAAAAAACGCACCACAGAATAAATATTACAAATCGAAAGAAACAAAGAAATAAATCACTCATTGCGTCCCTACTTCATCAAAATCTTTGGATTGTTTATCATCTCTAATCCAAAACCCAAAATTAATATTCTGTAACAAACAAACTCTCATTAATCATAAAAATCATAAAATACTCACAACCAAATCAAGCCTGTCTCTCTCTCTCTCTCTCTCTCTCTCTCTCTCTCTCTCTCTTTCTCTCTCTCTCTTTCTCTTGTTGTCTCTCTCTCTCTCCTCTCTCTCTCTCTCTCTCTCTCTCTCTCTCTCTCGCTCACGCTCTCTGTCTCTCTCTCTCTCTCTCTCTCTCTCTCTCGCTCGCTCTCTCTCTATTCAGACTGATGTAGAACAGGCTCAGCGTGCAGAAAAAAACTCCACATTATTACTAATTACACGCTTTCTCTGAAGCAGAACCTGCGATGAACCTTTTGAAGGTCAAGGTTGGGAAATTAAATACAGCCTGCTGTTGGGTTCTCCATGATCACCATCCCCCAAGACTCTATCACTATCAGCACCATCACCAACACCACCACCACCACCATCACTGATAACCATGATCACGATCACTCAAGACCCCACCACTGTCACTGATAACCATTATCAGCATCCCACAAGACCCCATCACCACCACCACCACCACCACCACCACCACCATCACTGATAACCATGATCACCATCACCCAAGACCCTACCACCATCACCACCATCACCGTCACTGATAACCATGATCACCATCCCCCAAGACCCCATCACCATCAGCACCATCATCACCACCACCACCACCATCACTGATAACCATGATCACCATCACCCAAGACCCTACCACCATCACCACCACCACCGTCACTGATAACCATGATCATCATCACCCAAGACCCTACCACCATCACCACCATCACCGTCACTGATAACCATGATCACCATCCCCCAAGACCCCATCACCATCAGCACCATCACCACCACCATCACTGATAACCATGATCACCATCACCCAAGACCCTACCACCATCACCACCATCACCGTCACTGATAACCATGATCACCATCCCCCAAGACCCCATCACCATCAGCACCATCACCACCACCACCACCACCACCATCACTGATAACCATGATCACCATCACCCAAGACCCTACCACCATCACCACCACCACCACCGTCACTGATAACCATGATCACCATCACCCAAGACCCTACCACCATCACCACCATCACCGTCACTGATAACCATGATCACCATCCCCAAGACCCCATCACCATCAGCACCATCACCACCACCACCACCACCATCACTGATAACCATGATCACCATCACCCAAGACCCTACCACCATCACCACCATCACCGTCACTGATAACCATGATCACCATCCCCCAAGACCCCACCACCATTACCACTACCACCACAACCATCACCACTGTTACTGATAACCATGATCACCATCCCCCAAGACCCCACCATCATCACCACCACCACCACCACCACCACCACCACCACCACCACCATTACTGATAACCATGATTACCATCCCCAAGACCCCACCATCACCACCACCACCACCATCACTGATAACGATGATTACCATCCCCAAGACCCCACCATCACCACCACCACCACCATCACTGATAACCACGATTACCATCCCCCAAGACCCCACTATCATCACCACCATCACTGATAACCATGATTACCATCCCCAAGACCCCACCATCATCACCACCATTACCTCCACCACCACCACCATCACTGATAACCATGATTGCCATTCCACAAGCCCCACTACCACCACCTCCACCACTGTCACTGAGAACTATGGCCCCATCATCCAGTATAACAGACCCACACAGTGAAGGTAGGAGCAGTTTGACTGAATGATATTGCATTAGTGCCGATCAAGCCAGTCTGACATGTGGGAGGTGCTTCAGGAAGTGTGGGGTATAATTTCTTTATTTTACTTTAATAAATTAACGGCTTGACTGATAAAGATCTACAAAGATACAAATGGTGGTTTTTCGATGAAATAAACTTTTTAAGAACAAAATTATTATTTCAACTAAAAGTTTTTCTTTGAACCTCTTTCCGAGCCTAAACTTATGAACGTTATTGTATAATTCCTTGTACTAAAAGTACTAAACTCCCAATTTTTCTTGATTGTAATGGCATCGAGTGTTGGACTTGGTTCTGTTCACATCCCATCTTACCAAGTGGATAATGGACCACGCTGCAATCTGCTGTGTTCGGAAACGTTCTCTTCAGCTCACAAATGTAAGAAATACAGACTTAGAAATGTCGGGGAGTTCACTTTAACAGTCTGTTACTTTATTATCTGACAGACGTCCTTAACTCAGTGTCCATGTTATGAGGCAATTTTAGATCATCTGTCATTCCGCCATGTGGTCTCAGTCCTCACACCATGCAATGTTATTCAGACGAAGCCGGTCCGAGCCAGTCCGAGGCAGGAAAAGTCATGCAATTCCACGTTGTGGAATTTTTATCTTCATGAGGTATGATCCATCTGGCAAAAGACATCTGTCTGTATTATTTCCTCACAGCGTCCACTCTGAATTCAACCAATTCCAGCACTGAGTCTGTAAGTGTGGACAAGGCTGTAGTGTGGATACCAAGAGATAGGATGACTCACAAAAGGGCCTCAATGCTACTTCTGTATTTATTTGTTTGTTTGTTTGTTTGTTTGTTTGTTTATATTTTTGGGAAGGGTGTGTGTATGCAGTCAGGTTACATGGCTAACAAACCCTCTCATCTGAGGTCAGCTGTGATTGGCTAAAGCTTCCCCCATAGCCCTGAGAGATAAATAGGATGATGGCCAGATTGTTTGAATGGGTGAAGTGATTGATGAATTGATGAAAGGAGTGATAGGTGGATGGATGGATGGATGGATGGATGGAAAGACATAGCAATGGATGGATGGAAGCATGGATGGTGGTCAAAAAAACTGTCAGAGTGTGGTGTTGGACTGACCGCTCTACCTCACTCCTGCTGATAAAATACAAGAAAAATATATACATATAGAATTATGCATAAAGGAGGCACGCCACTTTTTTATAAGCCCTGCCCCCACACGCTACTCTCACGTTACCTCTTAACAGAAGCTATGCTCAACAGGGAATATAACCCACAGTGCATCATGGTCATTTTAATAGAAGATCAGCATGAATTCCAGAGTTTAAAGAACGGAGTCTGTCACTGTGCTGCTATTTAATTGCTGGAACATTGAATAAAGCTCTCGGCTGGGCTTGCAGGACTGTCAGCTCGGCCCCTGCTGGGCCACTGGGCTGGACAGATTGTAAAGCTATTTTTAAAGAAGAATTATTAGCGCAATAGCATGTTGTACATGAATAGTATTTAGGGCTGTTGGTCGGGATGATCAGGGCTGGACAAGAGTAAAGTGCAGCTGAGGAATAAATTTAGGATGGTTTTAAAAAAGCTGGAATTTACTGCATCGCAGGGAACTTTGGGAATTGCGTCAGGAATAAATTCACAACAAGAGACACATTCAGCAAGAGACAACCGAGTCACCGAAATCAGAAAGAGCACATTTTTCCCTCCACCCAAAACGTGACATGGGTGGGTGTGAGAACAAGTTTACAACAAACAAGGCCAGAGGATGAAGGAGAAAAGGAGAAGAAGAAAGGGGGAGAGAGAGAGAGAGAGAGAGAGAGAGAGAGAGAGACAGAGAGAGAGAGAGAAATGCATAAGTGTTTAGTGCAAAGAGGAAGAGATACAGATGTAGGAAGCTTGTTGCTAAGTGAAGGGTAAACATTGTCAGAAACATCAGCCTGGCCAGAGGAATGAAATCATAGGCCAACAGCTGGGACGTGCTGAAGGAAGAGAAGGAAACAGAGGGTCGGATTCAAAGCAAGAGGAAAAGATCAAGTGAAATATTCTTCTATCATATTTACTGATAAACACTGAGGGAGCATACAGTCCCAGGTTCTGGTCCTGGAGTTTTTGGAAATGGAGTGCCTCAAGGAAAACAGCTGGGTCCATTTGCATTATTTCAGAACCAGGACCAGCAATGGATGCCAAAGTCTAGAACAAATTTATAGTTTTTCAAAGTGCCGGTGACGAGCTTCCCAGTGCACAAGTGTAATAAATATACACTGATATCTTTCTCTCTGCACTCAAAGAGATGGTTTAGCCATCAGTACTTTCAGAAACATCTCTTTATTTAAGATCATATCATCAGTTTCTGTTCTTGTCATTCAGGTTTGCCTCATTAAATTCCGGTTACACGTCTAACGAAGTCACTCAACAGCTAATTAGGGAAACACTTGACATGCAAAACCAAATCTCTTCTGATCCTTCAGTCTCAAAGCGCCTCCATGTGTTGGGAGTCTGTATGTACATTTCTATTAGATGTGATAGTGTGAAGCCACATGGTCCAGAAATGATGTTTGTGAAGCAATATAATAAAAATATAAACTCTTTACCTTTAAATGAAAGCCAAACACTGAGAGATACAGTCATATATTACGAAATTAATCCGTTCCAGAAGTGGTTTAGTAACCTGATTTTTTCATAAGTTGAGTAGCATTTTATATGTAAAAGGCCTGTGTGTGTGTGTGTGTGTGTGTGTGTGTGTGTGTGTGTGTGCGCGCACGCATGTATGTGTGTGTGTGTGTGTGTGTGTCTTGCCTTGGCGTGTGTGTGTGTGTGTGTGTGTGTCTGTGTGTGTGTGTGTGTGTGTGTGTGTGTGTCTGTGTGTGTGTGTGTGTGTGTGTGTCTGCGCGAGTGTGTTGACCATGTCTTCTTAGTAGAGTTATGATCTTACAAATGTTTATACAGGGTTAAAAGCCTGAGCCAAAAAATAAAGTTGCAATGAGCACACTCAAAAAACTCACAAAACAACAGTAACTCTGTCCTTTAACTCTGCCAGTGGTGGCCGGTGGTAAAGCTACTGGATTACTGATCCCAAGGTCGGTGGTTCAAGCCCCACTATCACCGGGTTGTCACTGCTGTCCCCCCAGTGTACTAATTGGGTTATCATAGGTCGGCCGTGTCTCTCACTGCCTGTGCTGGAGGTTCATGTAAAAGAACCATTGCTGACTTCTAAAGAGGAGCTGGATAGCCATCATTGGAGGGGGGGGGCACAAACCAGTGTCTCTCCCTCACCCCGGTCCCAAGCCCGGAAAAATGCAGAGGGTTGCGTCAGGAAGGGCATCCGGCGTAAAACAAATGCCAAATAAACTATGCGAATCACAAGAAAGAATGACATACCGGATCGGTCGAGGCCCGGGTTAACAACGACAGCCATCAGTGCTGTCAACCAACAGGGTGCTGATGGAAATTGGACTACTGTTGGTCGAAGACGTCGAAGAAGGAGAGGCAGGAGGCGTGTCCGTTGCCAGAGAGAGAAGAGGAAAGGCATGAGTCTAGGACTGAAAGTAGGGACTTTGAATGTTGGAACTATGGCAGGAAAAGGTAGAGAGCTGGCTGACATGATGCAGAGGAGGAAGGTGGACATACTGTGTGTTCAGGAGACCAGGTGGAAAGGTAACAAGGCTAGAAGCTTAGGAGCAGGGTTTAAGCTGTTTTATCATGGTGTGGATGGAAAGAAAAATTGAGTAGGAGTCATCTTGAAGGAGGAGTTTGTCAGGAATGTTCTAGAAGTGAAAAGAGTGTCAGACAGAGTGATGAGTCTCAAGTTTGAAATTGAAGGTGTGATGTTCAATATTGTTAGTGCTTATGCCCCACAGACAGGATGTGAGCGAGAAGAGAAGGAGAGATTCTGGAGTGAGTTAGATGAAGTGATGCAGAGTACCCCCAGAGGTGAAAGAGTGGTCATTTGGGCAGACTTCAATGGACATGTTGGTGCAGGAAACAGAGGGGACGAGGAAGTGATGGGTCAGTTTGGTATCCAGGACAGGAACGCAGAAGGACAGATGTTGGTAGATTTTGAAAAAAGGATGAAAATGGCTGTGGTGAATACTTTCTTCCAGAAGAGACAGGAGCATAGGGTGACTTATAAAAGTGGAGGTAGGAGCACACAGGTAGACTACATCTTGTGCAGGCGATGTAATTTAAAGGAAGTCAGTGACTGCAAAGTAGTAGCAGGTGAGAGTGTTGCCAAACAGCATAGGATGGTGGTGTGCAGGATGATGCTGATGGTGAGGAAGGTGAAGAAGGCAAAGGCAGAGCAGAAGACAAAGTGGTGGAAGCTGAAAAAGGAAGAGTGTCGGGTTGTCTTCAAGGAGGAGTTGAAACAGGCTTTGGGTGGTCAGGAAGTGCTTCCAGATGACTGGACAACTACATCTAATGTGATCAGGGAGACAGGTAGGAGAGTACTTGGTGTGTCCTCTGGAAGGAAAGTAGATAAGGAGACTTGGTGGTGGAATGAGGAAGTGCAGAAGTGTGTACAAAGGAAGAGGTTAGCTAAGAAGAAGATAAGATAAGATAAGATAAGATCCAGCTTTATTAATCTCACAATGGAGAAATTCACTGTTACATGCTCTTGAGGTACCATCAGTAGGGGTTGCAAAAATAGATACAAGTACAAACATACACACATACATATATATTACATAAGTAAATAAATAAATAGATACATGAATAGTATAAATTAATAAACAATAAAAGAAAAGAATGGAGCAACTTTATAGACTGGCCTATATTAAAGTGTAATGTATCTGAGTGCAGAGTAGATGGGTTGATATGGTTCACAGTCAGTGGGGTAGATGTGGTTGATTAAAGTGCACGGGGGTTTTTATTGCACATAGCCGGTATTTTCACAGACAGTTACAAAGTGGCGTTGTACAGTCTGACAGCGGTGGGAATGAACGACCTGCGGTAGCGCTCCTTCCTGCACTGAGGATGCCTCAGTTGTCCACTGAAGGAGCTGCTCAGCTCCTCTACAGTCTGGTGCAGTGGGTGAGAGCTGTTGAACAGGATGGATGTGAGCTTTGCTACCATCCTCCTCTCACTCACCTCCTCCACAGAGTCCAGTGGGCAGCCAAGGACAGAGCTGGCCCTCCTGACCAGCTTGTTCAGTCTCTTCCTGTCCCGCTCTGTGCTGCCCGGGGCCCAGCAGATGGCAGCGTAGAGGATTGCAGAGGCTACCACAGAGTCATAAAAAGTCCTGAGCAGAGGTTCAGCATACGGCGAAGGACCTGAGTCTCCTCAGAAGGTGGAGGTGACTCTGGCCCTTCTTGTACAGGGCGTTGGTGTTGTGGGACCAGTCCAGTTTATTGTTAAGGTGAACACCCAGGTACTTGAAACTGTCCACTGTCTCAATGTCCTGTCCCTGGATGTTCACTAGTAAGTTGTGTGTGTGTGTGTGTGTGTGTGTGTGTGTGTGTGTGTGTGTGTGTGTGTGTGTGTGTGTGTGTGTGTGTGTGTGTGTGTGTGTGGGACATTGAGAAAACCGAAGAGAGTAAACAGGAGTACAGGGAGACACAGCGTAAGCCAAAGGTAGCGGTGTCAAAGGCCAAAAAGAGCGCGTATGATGACTTGTATGCTCGGTTGGAAAGTAAAGAGGGAGAGAACGATTTATAAAGGTTGGCAAAGCAGAGAAATAGAGATGGGAAGGACGTGCAGCAAGTTAGATTGATAAAGGACAGAGAGGGAAATGTATTGACTGATGACAGAAGTGTGCTGGGAAGATGGAAAGAGTACTTTGAAGAGCTGATGAATGAGGAAAATGAGAGAGAAAAAAGAGTAGAAGAGGTGACTGTTGAGGACCAGGAAGTAGCAAAGATTAGTAAGGGTGAAGTGAGGAGGGCATTGAAGAGGATGAAGAATGGAAAGGCAGTTGGTCCTGATGACATACCGGTGGAGGTATGGAAGTGTCTAGGAGAGGTATCAGTAGATTTTCTGACAAGAACATTTTACAAGGTCTTCGAGAGTGAGAGGATGCCAGAGGAATGGAGGAGAAGTGTGCTGGTGCCCATTTTTAAGAACAAGGGAGACGTGCAGAGTTGTGGCAACTACAGAGGGATAAAGTTGATGAGCCATACGATGAAGTTATGGGAAAGAATAGTGGAAGCTAGACTAAGGGCAGAGGTCAGCATTTGTGAACAACAGTTTAGTTTCATGCCAAGAAAGAGCACCACAGATGCAGTGTTTGCCTTGAGGATGTTAATGGAGAAGTACAGAGAAGGTCAGACAGAGCTGCATTGTGCCTTTGTGGATCTGGAGAAAACATATGACAGGGTGCCGAGAGAAGAACTGTGGTATTGCATGAGGAAGTCTGGAGTGGCAGAGAAGTATGTTAGAGTGGTGCAGGACATGTATGAGAGACGTAAGACAGTGGAGAGGTGTGCTGTCGGTGTGACAGAAGAGTTCAAGGTGGAGGTGGGACTGCATCAAGGGTCAGCTTTGAGCCCCTTCTTGTTTGCTATGGTGATGGACAGGCTGACAGACGAGGTTAGACAAGATTCCCCATGGACTATGATGTTTGCAGATGACATTGTGATCTGTAGTGAGAGCAGAGAACAAGTGCAGGAAAATCTAGAGAGGTGGAGGTATGCCCTGGAAAGGAGGGGAATGAAGATTAGCCTCATTAAGACAGAATACATGTGCATGAATGACAAGGACCCAAGAGGAACCGTGAGGTTACAGGGAGAAGAGATAAGAAAGGTGGAGTATTTTAAGTACTTAGGCTCAACAGCTCAACAATCCAGAGCAATGGAAAGTGTGGAAAAGAGGTGAAGAAGCGTGTGCAGGCAAACAAAGTCAGAAAGTCAGAAAGTTTTGGAGACAAAGTCAGAGAGGCTCACCTCAACGCATAGCTTGGGCTCTGGAACCATCCATCTCGAAAGATTGATTGAGATGGTTTGGACATGTACAGAGGAAGGATAGTGAGTATATTGGTAAGAGGATGCTGAGGCTGGAACTACCAGGCAGAAGGCCTAGAGGAAGACCATAGAGACGATTCATGGATATGGTGAAGGAGGACATGAAGGTCGTTGGTGTAGGAGAAGAAGATGCAAAGGATAGGGTGAGATGGAGGCAGATGATTCGCTGTGGCGACCCCTGAAGGGAAAAGCCGAAAGGAAAAGAGGAAGAAGAGGTGTGTTTCCGCCCTCGGATGACCTGGTGAGCTGTCCGGGGTGTACTCTATCCTCACCCAGAATCGGCTGACATGGGCACCAGCCTCCCTGCGACCCTAATTAAAATTAAGCTGTTCAGAAAATGAATGAAAGAATGAATGATAGATTTTGTGTGATTTATTCAGAGAATTGTTCAGTCTTTGCATTCGGCCTCGACTGTTAACCAAACCTCCAAAAAATTCTCCATATCCCACTTCCATTCATTTAATAATTTATGATTATTTTATGGGGATAATGCTTGAATCACCATGACAGACACTCACAGTTTTGTTCTGGTCAGGCAGGTGACATCATTAACACTCTTTAAAATGGAAAAATAAAGATTAAAAATCTCATTGAAGTTTATTTTTCCTGTGTTTCTGGGCATTATATCTGGGCAATAAAACATGTTTATGGACTGTGGCGGTGCAGTTTTTACTTCACTGATTCAGTAGAATAATCTGATATCATCTGCTACATAGCATTTCGCTCAGCTCAAAGCGCAACGCTTAACTGACCTGATCGTTCAGGGTTAAAATATTCATTCATTCATTTTCTGAACCGGGTAACCCTAATTAGGGTCGCGCGGCAGATAACGCCCATCTCAGCTGACACTGGGCGAGAACAGAGTACACCCTGGACAGTTCCAGGCCATCGCAGGGCAGAAATATGCTGATGGCTTTGCAGCTTCTTTTTACAAAAGTCAGCAACAGTTCTTTTACATGAACGTCCACCACGGACAGTGAGAGACACGGCCGGCCTTTGATAACCCAGTTAGTGCACTGGGGGGTTTAAAATATATAAATATAAAAATTAGCTTTTTATGTGTTCGTGTATTATAGACTCAGGCTAAAAGTCACACTAAGTGTACATTCTGTCTAATTCTTTTTGTTCTTCAGGTTCTTATTTAACTTTTTCTTCTTATTTAACTTCTTATTTCGTATTTAATTCTATGTAATTCTATATTTTGTGACTTTCCCTAGAATAAAACGTTTGGTGAGACCAAAGACCCAAATGTCACAATATGCAGAAAATCATTGCCAAAAACGTTTGTTGAAAGTAAAAATATGTTTCTTTAATCATGAACTACTTGGATTTTTCATGAATAATGTGTTTGTGTGTGTGTTTGTGTGTGTGTGTGTGTGTGTGTGTGTGTGTGTGTGTGTGGTATGTGTGTGTGTGTGTGTGTGTGTGTGTGTGTGTGTGTGTGTGTGTGTGTGTGTGTGTGTGTGTGTATGTGTGTGTGTGCATGTGCATGTGTGCATGTGCGTGTGTGTGTGTGTGTGTGTGTGTGTGTGTGTGTGTGTGTGTTGTGTATTGTACACGTGTGTGTAAAGCAAAGAAAAAGAAAACTATAAACAAATAAATTAAATAAAAGGGCAGTGGTGGTCTAGTGGTATAGGGCGCTGGATCACTGATCCTAAGGTTGAGGGTTCGAGTCCCACTCTCCACAAGGATATCACTGTCCCCCCAGTGCACTAACTGGGTTATCAAAGGTCGGCCGTGTCTCTCACTGTCTATGGTGGGAGGTTGATGTAAAAGAACCATTGCTGACTTTTAACAAGAGGAGCTGCATAACCGTCAGCATGTTTCCGCACCTGTGATGGCCTGGCGAGCTGTTCAGGGTGTACTCTGCCTCGCCTGGGGTCAGCTGGGATTGGCACCAGGCTCCCCGCGACTCTAATTAGGATTGAGTGTTTACAGAAAATGAACTGAATTAAATAAAATGTTGAATAAATATCTGATTTTTTTTAAACTGTGCTCTACCGAGTGCTCAGATTCTGTGCGGTGTATCTTTCAGGCTTTACGCGGGTTTTATATATAATCTGCTATCTCGGACACACTGAGGCAGCTCACCTTTAGTTTTTAATCTCGCTGGGGAACAACAAGTAAATAAAGTGGCCACCGTTATATTTAAAAGAAGATGAGATCAATACCGTAATTTGAAGCTTTACCATCATGTCCTCTCTGTTTCAGAACAACAGAATTTCAAAATGAATCCGAAACTCACCTGAAATGTTCAGTTCATTTTCTGTAACCATTTAATCCTAATTAGGGTGGCAGGGAGGCTGGCGACCATCCCAGCCGACTCCAGGCGAGGGCAGAGTACACTGTGAATGGCTCGCGAGGCCATCGCGGGGCGGAAACACGCTGATGGCTACGCACCATCTCTTGTCGAAAGTCAGAAATGGTTCTCTTACATGAACCTCCACCACAGACAGTGAGAGACACGCTAGCCTTTGATAACCCAGAGCACTGGGGGGGCAGTGACAACCCGTGGTGAGAGGGACTTGAACCCCCAACCTTGGGATCAGTGACCCAGCCCCTTTACCACCAGGCCACCACTGCCTACCTATGAAATGATGTCATTTATACTCAAAGTGGAAACGTAACTGTGTGAGTTTGTCAAAATCCAAATTACTGCCTGCAATGTGTCTCCACATCTTTCGTTACCTTTTCAGGTGTGTAATATTTTTATTAATATCTTTATTAAAGAGGACCATCAGAGGAACAACCAGAAATGTTGAACTTTGTAAATCTTTGTTCTGCAGAAAGAAAGCGATCAGATCACTTCCACGGTGAGCGGGGGAATCACCACCTACACGCAGGTGGGCCTGGCGCCTGGGCACCGCTACACCGTGACCATCACTGGGGAGAAAAATGGCAAAATGGGTGCCAAGAGCACGACTGCATTCCAAACACGTGAGTTGATTTATATCCTAGAGATGTTTCAGAGGTTTCAGATGTTTTGAAATGTTTACCTGGTCATGAAAGTGCAATTCATCTAAAATCTCCATATAGCATGAAGATCATTTACAGCAGGTAGTGCGTCCCAGTGCAGCTAACTGGGTTATCAAAGGCGGGCCATGTCTCTCACTGTCTATGGTGAGAGGTTGATGTAAAAGAACCATTGCTGACTTTCGTAAAGAAGTCGTCAGCGTGTTTCTGTCCCTTGCTAAAAGGGTTGTGACAGGAAGGGCATCCGACGTAAAAACCTCTGCCAAATCAAACGTGCGAATCAGATGATTCACTGTGGCGACTCCCGAGTGAAAGGGAAAAAGCCGAAAGGAAGACAGACAGACTGCGTCCCATCTGTGGTTACTTCACTGGCCACCAGCATGAGCTGAATGGGTTACAACACCGGAAGATGACATCAAGCTCCATTGGATCTGCCTTCGGCCCAGCAGAAGAATCTTTGGCTGGAGTGGGCTAACAGTAAACTGGACGGTGTAAGACCGGGAGAACATCTGCTGATCTTCTCCCCTGGTCTGTTGTCCATCCTGAGAAGCTTTTCCTTCCACTATGGCAGTAAAAACACTTATTTGGATTTGGAGCAGAAAGGAAAGCACAGGGAGAACTTGAACCCGGGACCTTGTTGTTATGGGGCGAGAGTGCTAACTACGACACTACACTACCGGGCCGATACATTAATTCCAATGATTGATGTGTATGTCAACAGAAGCTCTTGACTTTTACCTGCATGATACTATGCCTTGTGCTCGTGCTGTCACGTGATGGGAATGTCGGCGTGATCATTGCGTTCTGGTTTGTTGATATATTACTAAATCAGAATCAGAATCAGACTCAGAACACTTTATTAATCGCAGAGTAAATTACGTATAAAGCTCCAAAAATTAATCTGAAACATTGGTGCTGTCCGATAGGACTTCACTTCTCCTTGTATTAACCTCTCTGACAGCTCCAAGGTCGAAATAATATTTCCACTGAACACATTCTGTTGGGGGTTCAAGTCCCACTATCACCAGGTTGTCACTTCTGTCCCCCCAGTGCCGGCTGTGTCTCTCACTGACCACGCTGGAGGTTCATGCGAAAGAACCATTGCTGACTTTGGTAAAGAGGAGCTGCATAGCCGTCAGCTTGTTTCTGCCCCGCGATGGCTCAGCGAGCCATACATGGTGTACACTGCCCCGCCCAGAGTCGGCTGAGATGGGCACCAGCCTTCCCTCGACCCTAATTAGGATTAAGCGGTTCAGAAAATGAACAGATTCTCAAACCACACATCTGTGTACTGAGCATCTGGTGCTCCCCCTGATCTTTCAACCCTTCACCAGACTTTCCTGTGATTTTTCAGTGATCTCTGGCCCCAAAAATCTTCAAGTCGTCAAGACAAGCACAACATCTGTCATTGTCCAGTGGGAGGAAGCACAGGGGAACATCGACAGGTACATTCTCTCTGTTAAACCAACACAGACAGATGGATCTGGGAATGGGAAGCAGGAGATGAAGCTGGCACCTGGGCGGGACTCCGCCCAGATCGATGGCCTGGAGCCCGGTCAGCCGTATGACGTTTCTCTGGTTGCGGAAAAAGATGGTGCTCGGAGCCTTCCAGCCAGCGTGCAAGCAACTCCTGGTGAGTATCAAGCGTCCGCGAATATAAGATTATAGTATAACTCCAGGGCGGTGGGTTCATCGTTCCTTCTTCCAAACAGCTTCCCGCGCAACAAACACGTCATTTCCAGCTAATCGTAAACAGCTGTTTAATTCCACAGGCTATAAGTTTAATATGAAATATGCCAGAGACATAAATGTCATGAATCTTGAGGTAATTGTTTTAATTATTATTATTATATAATATTAAAAGGACGTGGATTCATCATTAAGTAGCAAATCCTCAAGAAGTAAAGCCAGAGTTTTAACTTTAGCCAAAAATTAAATTAAACATCCGGCAGGAGAAGACGAAAGA
>CM045742.1:45820000-45825000 GCA_024760905.1 Plotosus lineatus
AGAGATAGCAATGTTACTGTGCAACTGCTTCTCAATGAAAAAGCTGAATCTAACATCATGAGCCAAAGGAAAAACCCTCAAATTAAGAACCCTAGATCAAAATTTATAAGAAGAAAAGATGGCACAATAGTAAGATTACAACCAATACCTCAAAACCAAATAAAACCAAAGGGTGCAGGCATCACAAAAGAACCAGTTACCCGCTTAACACGGAAACAAACAACTGAAAACAATTACACAATTCAATCAGTTCCTGGAGGTTCAGAACCTTCCATCGATAATATTCTGCACAGCATAACAGACAGTGACCGAGATTCATCCAGAATCATAAATGCAGGCCAAGTTTTGTCCAAGGTTAGAAACAAAGACCAGGACCTTCCCAACAACACAAGCCTGACTATAAAACAAGTTATCGATGGAAACATGGCCGCCGACATCATCAGAAGAAAGGGGAATGTTCTAAATCAGAACCTTGGACCAAAACTTCCCCTGGGAAATACTGGCAGATTTCAACCAAAACTCCAAGGCAAGATAAAACAAAACTCCACAAACGTTCAGGGTCGGCTGAGACATACAGGCCCCAGAGCTGAAGAAAGCTCCAAAGAACCTGCAGAAGTTATTGTTCCTTCTGTTGCTGGGGGTTCAGAAGGTGCCATTGATACACCATTCATAGGCACAAACCGTGACAACAGCTCTGGTATGCAAATAGAACCCGAGTTCAAAGGTCATAGTCAAAATGCTTCAACTGCCAATTTTACAACAACCTTGACGGTGAGAGTAAAAAATGGACTAGACTTCAGGCACATGCCAAAACCTAAAACAAAGCCAAACCTTCATGGTGACATGAAACCCAGTAAAGAAAGCAGCACCACCAGGCATACTGTCCCTCAAAACGCTTTAAATTACAAGCCTAGGCCAAACCTTTCATGGCGAAGGAAAAATGGCACGATTGTTCGACCCCCACAAAAGGTTTTTCCCAAACTGAGGCCCAACTTCACCACAGTTCATAACAGCAGAGCAGGGAGTAGAACGTCCACAGCTAATTCTAAACTTGGTTGGACCACAGAAGTTCCTCTTTCAACAGATAAGACTACAAGTGAAAAAAATAGCATCTTCCCAACTGCTGAGGTTTCAGAAGATGGTATCGGTCAAGTTGGAGCCCAGAATGTGACATCAAAGGGATTTAGCATTATTTGGGTGGCACCAGAGGGAAAGTTCAAAAACTTTGTGATCACATTAATAGACAAGAAGGATGAAGTGGTAAACAAGGAAAATGGTAGCAACCAGGAAGAAAAGGAAGAGAGGAACGAAGGAAGTGAAATAGTCAGTAATGTTATCGATGTTGAGAGGAGAAACAGCAGCAGCAATGGAGCTAGTAAGAAAGTCCGAAAGGTACTTCCTGGTTCCGCTCGCTCGTACCCTGTCACAAATCTCACGGCTCATACCAGCTACTTGGTGACCCTTTATGGAACAGGTCCTGGATTACGGTCCAATGTTCACACCATCGTCATTACAACAGAATCTAAAGGTACAAACCACTGCCAAATAATTCACATAAAGATAGAACCTCCATACTGTACACCAGACGCAACATGCTTCCAGGAAATAGTCCTGTGTCAGCGTTCAGTTCTTCAACAGCGCTTTCAATGTTCCCTTGATCAGCAAGGGATTTTAATCAAAGCTGCACAACACAGCCTTCCAGAAGCTTTGATTAAAGATTTCATCATGTGATTCATCATGTGATTTAATACAGTATCGACCATATGTGTATTTGTTTTATATTAACCCTGTGGATTGGTGTGTTGTTGTTCTATGTTGTTCTATGTTGTTCTATGTTGTTCTATGTTGTTCAGCCCACACACACACAAAGAAATTCCAGTTTTAAACAGACAGAAAGTCGTAAATAAACTTGTTGGGTTAACTGCGCTGGAGGTGGTAATTCAACACTGGGACTGAGCTTTTCTGGGTGTTTGTATTTTCTGGTGAAAGTTAAAAAATACAAATAGGCTTTCAGAAAGAACATAATGAGGCAGACATGGGTTTGCAAAATAATCCGGTGGACAAGTTACCAGGCCAGCTCCATGTGAAAAGGATGTTTTAGTCATTTTATCCAGATAACACTCGAGGTGCACGCAGAGAGCGTGACGGTACTGCCACCATGTGGCGTGGATGGTGTAGTAAATCTTCCTTCCCCCTGTGGGTTCAGGGTGTACAGTAATTACACATGTTGCACATATCTTACAGTTTGCGCCATAGAATGCGAATCTGATCAAATCAGCAACAAAGAAATGTTCTGGTTTACATGAACCTCTCACCACAGACATTGAGAAACATGGCTGGCCTTTGATAACCCAGTGAGAGCACTGGGGGGGCAGTGACAGCCTGTGGAGAGTACGGCTTGAACCCAACCGTAGGATCAATGATCCAGTACCTTTACCACCAGGCCACCACTGCCCCTCAGTTTCTATAAATGAAATTAAAACTATATACTTTACTCTGAATATGGGCAGCAGTCAAATGCTAAAAATATTTTAAATCTTCCAGCCGCACTTTAGTTGACCGACAACACAGAAATATTGCACACTAAATAAAAGTGTGTATTTATTTATTTTATTTTACACCAGAATGTTGAATCAATCAAGTCACATATGCGTGTCAAGCACGGATGTGTCATGACTATCACTCATTCACTGTCCATACTGCTGGTCCTGTTGTAGGGCCGTGGAGAAGCCAGAGCCCACGCCATATGACTGTTCTGTGAAGGACTCAGCAGGTCATTGCTGTTTACATTACATTTACAGCATTTGGCGGATGCTCTTATTCAGAGCAAATTTCAATTATCTTATATCTATATATATCTATCTATATATATATATATATACTGTATATGCATCTGAGCTATTGAGGGTTAAGGGCCTTACTCAAGGGCCCAAAAGTGGTGATAGTGGGGATTGAGGTCGGTGGACCTTCGGCTCAGTCTCCCATCGTCTTATCCACTGAAGTCCTGTACGTAACACTTTCTTCTCGTTCTCGTGTCAACGGAAAATCAAATCCGTTCCGACTGCAGCTGTTAAATCAATATTTAATCCAATCAGATTATTGGATCTTGTGCTGGCGAGTATCTCACTCGGTGACGAACGATTGGTGAAAGCTGCGAATTGAGATTCATCACATTTAGGACGAGTTGGACCCGTTCATGCAGTGTGGGTTAATCGGTGGAGATACTTCCTGGAGGTTTGTTGACGTTCTGTTGACTTTAATGATTTGAGAACACAAGTCCCTGCGAACACTCAGTGAGCTTCATCTGATAGCACAGTCACATGACTTCACATGAACGCAGACGTTCACCAATTATACACCAAGTTCCCGAACTGTTCGCGAGTGTTTTTGTGAATATTCTTCCCAAGTCGATATATTTTTGAGGGACACGAGTGATTGAAAAATCACGGACGACGAGCGCGTGCAGACTGTTCGGAGAGCAGTTGGCGACTGCGAGAAGGAATCCGCTGACGTGTTTTCCAAAGATTGGTGAACGTTTGGCGGACATGTGGATCACATGGACACTATTTGTATGATTTTTGATCGAATGATGGATGTAAAGAATATTGATTCGCTACGGTCACCAACTTTTCATAAATCCAGTGAGATACGCTTTTAATCCGTCGGTGATTCTAGGATGTGATGCGATGATTAAAAATAAACAGCCACATTTCTCATGATTATTTATGGCTAATATGATGTTCTTTCACCCAGGATAAGCTAACAGTCAGCCATCAGTGCTTCTCTCTCTCCGTTCACCCAAAGCACAGGGTAAGACCATGACTAAGCCCAAGTTCTTCATCTTTAGTCCACGGGGCTGAACATAGAACTGTAGATTACCGGATGGCATGATGTGTGTTTGAGGAGGTTCGATCTGCATTCCAACACTGATTTTATATGGCCTTGTCAACTCCCTCCCCTTTACGAGTGCAGGGCTGTCCCTGTAGGTCGCACGTGACATCAGCATCGTACACAGCGTACGAGTTCAGATTACAGAACATCGTCACTCAGCCAAATCCCAATCAAACCTGGGCCGAGTTTTATTGCCCTGCCATCGCCTCTATGTCAGGGGTCGAGACTGCGACTCCTCCTTCCTCCTGTTTGTGGATTTTAGGTCATGTGATTATTGCTAATAGAAATTTCTCACAAGGCCAGGACGTCGCAGTCGGCCATCAGCGGCACGACACAATTACATTTGTTAAGTTTCAATTTATTTTACAATTTATTTCAATGTACATTAGTGTCTTAATAAATCATGTATTTATATATGTATTAGCTCATTTTAGATAATAAATAATATACAAATACAGTGGTACCTTGACTTACGAATTTAATCCGTTCCGATGCCGAGCTCATAAGTCAAAATGTTGGTTAGATAAAACATAAATTCCCGTCAGAAATAATAGAAAACCAATTAATCCGTTCCAAGCCCCTCCCAAACTCATATAACCTGCACAAACACATGTATATTTCACCTCATATATTAAAGATAAACAAGTAACAACAATAAATATTTCATAATAATACATGTATATTAACATTAATAATAAATAACAATAAAATAAGAATAAACAATAAGTGAACTTACGATCATCGACTGCGGCTGTCACATGGGCAAGCATGAGGTGGTGCGTTACAGGGAAGGAGGAGAATTTTGTGCATGTGCACACTATGAATGCCAGTGAGGAAAGGCTCGTGATGAGCGCCCAGAAGGCCAGTGCTTCTCAAATAGTGGGGTGTGCCCCCTAAGAGGGACATGGTGTGATGCGGGGGGCACACATATGACCCTGGGGAACATGCTCTTTTGTCATACTGTAATAAAATTAAGTGTAATTGCGCATCCTTTACAGTAGGTGGCAGTGGCACTCTCACTGTGTTCCCTATAATGTAGGGAAAAAGCACTGAGCAAATCATATGAAGTGCAGTAAACACTATTCATAGTCATGTTCGGGGCGGGGCTT
>CM045742.1:45830000-45865000 GCA_024760905.1 Plotosus lineatus
TGTTTTGTGTGTGTGTGTGTGTGTGTGTGTGTGTGTGTGTGTGTGGGCGCATGTGTGTATGTGTTTTGTGTGTTTTGTGTGTGTGTGTGTGTGTGTGTGTGTGTGTATGTGTTTTGTGTGTGTGTATGTGTTTTGTGTGTGTGTGTGTGTGTGTGTGGCACATGCAGTGTATGTGTTTTGTGTGTGTGTGTGTGTGTGTGTGTGTGTGTGTGTGTGTGTGGCTGCATGCAGTGTATGTGTTTTGTGTGTGTGTGTGTGTGTGTGTGTGTGTGTGTGTGGGCGTATGTGTGTATGTGTTTTGTGTGTTTTGTGTGTGTGTGTGTGTGTGTGTGTGTATGTGTTTTGTGTGTGTGTGTGTGTGTGTGTGTGTGCGTGTGTCTTAGATCCTGACTCAGAGTTGAGGGTCAGCGTGTCGGGTAACGCCCTGGAACAGCAGCTTCAGGCTCTAAAGCCTTCCACCAAGTACAGAGTCACCATCATCAGCAGACTCGGAGAATGGAAAAGCTCCAGCATGGACACCACCTTCACCACGGCCCGCGGTGAGCCCCAAGTCCCCGGGGCGTATGTGTGTGTTAAAGGGTTAAGGTGTATGATGTTGCTTTACAGGGGCTCCTGCACTGGACCAACTTACACCTCGAACAGATTTCCAAAGAGAAATTCATTCATTCATTCATTTCTCTTCTGAACCGCTTAATCCTAATTAGGGTCGCGGGGAAACGGGCGCCCATCTCAGCCGACTCTGGTGGGCAAGGGCAGAGTACAGCTCGGACGGCTCGCCATTCCATCAGGGGTCAGAAACACACTGACGGCTCTGCAGCTCCTCTTTATGAAAGTCAGCATGGTTCTTTTACATGAACCTCCAGCACAGACAGTGGGAGACACAGTCTTTCATAACCCAGTTAGAGCACTGGGGGAACAGCAGTGACAACCTGGTGATAGTGGGACTTGAACCCCCGACCTTGGGATCAGTCATCCAGTGCCTTACCCCCAGGCTCCTGGAGCAACTGACTGTATGAAAGTGATTTGTTCTGGAACAATGTGGCACCGGCGGGTGAATTACTGACCTTCAGAAGGCTGGGCGAGATGTTCGGGGACATCCTGTACACAGCCGCTGGAAAGCAGGAGGCTTCGTGTCTGCGCATTATCATCAGCTCTGGGTTATCAGGCTGTTTCTCAGACTTTCGCAGCGAGTTGGACAAGTAGAGGACGCACTGCCATCAACATGAACAAAAGCGTGATGCTGTTTCTTCTGTGGCGTTTCACAAGCATTCTGAAATGATGCCGTCCATTTCCTTTCAGCTTTCTGAGCCTTTGTTGCTGGAATTTCCTGAGCGGAATCCTGAAGTCATTGAAAAATACGAAAGCATGCCGTACGTTCTCGTCAGGAAGATTCTGCTCACTGGTCTGTGTGAGCACGATCGCGCGTTGTCCCTCTAGCTCCCGGGTAGCCACAGATTACAGGATGGCCGGGTAAACCTGCGGGAAAGCGAGGCAACGTGTTCCTGTTGCTCGTGAGTGCACGCGATGCTCTGGGTTCTGCTCTTCGTCTTTCTTTTTGTACCATTGGTCCGAAATCTCACACGGTTTCTTGTGATTGAGCTCCAGGTCGAGTATTATTAGCGCGCGTTATCTGAAACATACCGTGAATATATACGCTAATTTACAGAGATGTGATTGCGTAAACCTTGCCTCCGTTCTCTTTCCTGATAGGGAAAGGGGCGGCACCTCGCGACCTGACTGCCAGAGACATAACTGCACGTACTGCTGTGTTGTCATGGAAACCACCAACATCAGCAGTGACCAGCTACAAGTTAACGTACTTCACCAAAGGTGGCGAGCCCAAGGTCAGATGAGAGACGGACGTGCTGTAGCTGCCTGCCAATTCGCTTTCGATTTGCTAGCTGCCATGAGAAGTGATTCAGGACTGTATTTATGTACATGTGGCTTACAACTTAAAGTAATGTTGCCATTTACATATTATAGAAAAACACAGGATGGCGCCATGACGTTACACAAGTCATTGTTTAACAATAACCACCTGCTCTATACCTTCGCATGAAACATTATCCTGACATCGCTAACAGTTAGCATTTGTTTTGTTTTATTTTTATACATGCCTTTCACCAAACAGGAAGTGACCCTTCGCCCTGGAGTCACCGAGCATAAGCTCAGAGGACTGCATTCCTCGTCCCCATATACAGCACAACTGCAGGGTGAAAGAGGCGGAGTCTACACCGCCGCCATCTACACTGAGTTCACTACAGGTGTGTATGTCTCTTGTACTGTTGATAAATATTATCGGCAGGAGAAATGAGTTACGAATTCCAAACTGCAGCCCAGACAATGAAGTGGGTTACATATGGGAGATGTTGTGACACAGGTAGCTCCACCCCTAACCATAAGTACAACCCACCGAGCTGAGAGTGAACACTGAAGATTGTGGGTCACTACAGTGACGTCATCACTGCTTTACCTGTAGCCTCTGAATGTTATTCTGATGCGTCAGCGTCACTCTTCAGCGTGTGGTCCTGCATTTACTTTTATTCTATATTCAGTGCTTTTAATTTTATTTTAATTGAATAATTTTATTCTATATTCAGTGTGACGCTGCAGTCAATGCTAATGTGTGAGTCAAGAATAATGACCTCGCTCTATGATGCTGTGGCTCTCTGTCAGGTGCTCTGCGCTTCCCGTACCCCTCGGACTGCTCTCAGGAGCAGATGAATGGACTGACAGAGTCGGATTTGGTGGAGATTTTCCCCGGAGGGAAACAGGGGCAACCTGTCATGGTTTACTGCGATATGGAGACTGATGGTGGAGGCTGGACGGTAAGAGGCCGAGCTATTCATTACACAGGAAGCTCTCACCATGCGAAAGCCGTTCTAGGCAAATCTAGGAATAAGAGAACCCTGTAAATACAGGCGGGTTACTGCAACAGCAAACACCAGGGTTATCACACGTGCGCGAGATGGTTCCTCCGGTCACACCATCACGTTACTCTTATTGTAAACAGATACAGAACCAAAACAAGATGTAGAGCAGGTGAATGAGAGATATGAAGTCTGTGAGCTGTGGTTGTTTCACCAGGAAACCTTTATATTCATCCAGAATAATATCGACACTGTAACATCAAGCTTTATTATAAAATGGATATAAAAGACTAAAGAGGACGCTGTAGGGTAACAGCTTTACTGCCCAGCCAGAGAACACATTCTCTTATAATCACAACTTAGCCTGTGTGTGTGTGTGTGTGTGTGTGTGTGTGTGTGTGTGTGTGTGTGTGTGTGTGTGTGTCGCAGGTCTTCCAGAGACGAAAGGATGGCAAAACCGATTTCTTCAAAAGCTGGCAGGAGTACAGGAAGGGCTTCGGCGATCCAGAGGGAGAGTTCTGGCTCGGTGAGTAAGACATGGTGGATGTCTTTATTGCACAGAACAGAATAATGAAACCTAGACTGACTTGTTTAGATGATGGCTAATGTTACATAAACACATATGCAGTGGCATCACAAGTAAAATTCAGAACATGGCTGGGGGGGGGGGATGCATCCATTTTTTAAAAGCTGTTGTTTGGTGCCCCCTGGTGGATACAAATACGCAACACGTGCCAGAATCTCATAAATCTGTTCCTCTTCAGGAAATGACTTCCTCCACAACCTCACTACCATGACCCCCATGAATATGAGAGTGGACTTGAAGATAGGAGATGAATCCGTCTATGCGCACTACTCCACCTTCTCCGTGGACACCATGAAGAAGCACTACATGCTGCGAGTGTCCGGATATTCGGGGACGGCCGGTGAGTGCTGATCAGGTTCGGCCCCAGTAACATCTGTCTAATACCGTTGTGTGAATCGAGGTGTAAAATAATGCTATATTGGATCCTATTCAACGTAACGTCCCTCCCTAGCATCCTGCATTCGTCTTCAGCCTCGATCAGCCAGGTTCACTTAAACTTGTCCACTCGTGAGGATCCTGTCTGTGCTTCAGCTTCTGCTATCATTAGATTTTGGATGAGTACAAAGGTTTCGTGATGAAACGAACCCAGCTCAGCATTCACACAGACGGGGGTGTTGATTTTCCTCTGAGTGCGTTAGGCCGCCCCGTGTGCTCAGGCGGAACAGTCCATAGAGATGCTGGATGCAGCATCATGTGTAATGCAGGTGGCGGGTGTATGCTAACGCCTCTCTCTGGCTGGTGGCGGTCGTATATGATCAGGAGGTAATACACGAGTGTTACCAAGCCCTGCATCGGCCGCTGTGATATCAATAACATCTCCAGCTTTCTTAATATCACAGCGGCCGGTGCAGGGCTCATTAACACTCTCGTACAGGAGGAAACTAACGGCTTCAGAAAGACACTGTGGACCAGATTCCATGTTATTTCCAACAGACACCACTGTTCTTTATTTCATAACCTGGAACTGAGTGGAATCATTCAATTAAAATAACATTTCAACATCTCCAGACAAAATGCAGTGCTTTATTTCTTTCCACTGTTCGACTCTGTTTAATCATGTGAATGATGCAGTTTCCTGTTTAGGATAATGAGGTACAGGTGTATGTGGTGATCAGGCCACTCAGTGTAATGCGTTGTTATGACGATATTGTGCCCAGGTGACTCTCTGAAGTACCACGATAAACGTCCATTCTCCACATTTGACCGCGACCCTCAGCCCTTCATCACACGCTGTGCCATGTCATACAGAGGGGGCTGGTGGTACAAGAACTGCCACGAGGCTAATCTCAACGGCCTGTACAACACAAACACCAACCATCAGGTACTCACACAAACACACACACACACACACATACACATACACACACACACACACTAACACGCATACACACACTCACACACATACATACATACACACACACAAACACACATTCACACAGAGACATGTACACACACACACACACACACACACACACACACACTCACACACATACATACATACATACATACACACACACACACACACACACACACACACACACTCACACAGAGACATGTACACACATACATACACACACATACTCACACACACACTCACACAGAGAAACACACACACACATATACATACATATACATATACACACACTCTCACACACATACATACATACATACACACACTCTCTCACACACATACATACATACACATACATACTCACACACTCACACACACACACAAACATACTCACACAGATACATACGCACTCACACATATATACATACACACACTACACATTCACACTGAAACATACACACACACACATACATACATACACATACTCACACACTCACACAGAGACACTCACACAAACACACACATACATACACACACACTCACACAGAGACATACACACACAGAGATATACACACACACGCGCGCGTGCGCACAGAGACATACACTCACACACACATACATACATACATACACACACACACACACACACACACTCACGCACATACATACATACACACACACACTCACACAGAGACATGTACACACATACTCTCACACACATACATACACACACATATTCACACACACGCACACACTTACATACTCACACACACATACATACATACACACACACACTCACACAGAGACATACACACTCACACACTCTCACACACATACATACATACTCACACATTCACACAGAGAAACACACACACGTACATGCACACACATACACACACTCACATACATACATACATACATGCACACACATACTCACACAGAAACACACACACACATACATACATACATACACACACATACTCACACACTCACACACATACGCACTCACACAGACACATCCACTCACACATACATACCTACATACACACACACACACACACACACACACACACACATTCACACTGAAACATACACACACACACATACCCTCTTGGTTGTCCATCGGATCCAATGATGACATTTGCATTTTGCGGCTCATCAATGAATGTGAAGGTGGCTCTGCAGTCCTAGTCTGGAGGCATAGAGTCTTGAACAGTGGGGGCATTGGAAGTCCGTTCTAGTGATTACTGCTGATGCAGTTCTGTGCCGCTTGTCTCTGGCAGCAGTGAGCTTCTGGCACCGCACTTTTTCAAAGTTGGCAGCTGTTTTGTGGATTGAGGCCACCCATTTTGGTCTGTCCATAGCATGCTGCTCAAGTTCCTTCGGCTTGATGTGACACCACTGGATGTTTGCTTTCACGGTGTCTTTGAATCGCAGTTTTGGACGGCCTTGGTTTCTTTTGCCGAGCTGGAGTTCACCATACATCAGGCGTCTTGGCATCCTGGACTCCTCCATTCGAATTACATGCCCCACCCATCGAAGTTGAGCCTTGATGATCATAGACTCAATGCTGGTGGAGTTGGCACGCTCTAGGATCTCCAATTTGGTAACATGGTCCTGCCAGCTGATTCTGATGATGGAGCGAAGAGCTTGCATGTGGAAGTGCTCCAGCTTTTTGACATGTCTGCGATACAGTGTCCATGTTTCACAGCTGTAGAGAAGGGATGGGAGTACCACAGCATTGTAGACCTTCAGTTTTGTTGATAGCCGTATATGGTGTTCATTGAGCACTCGGGTGCGGAGTCTGCCCAGCGCCTGGCTAGCCCTGCCGATCCTATAAGTGATTTCTTTGTCCAGAGAGCCATCACAGGAAATGGTGCTTCCCAGCTACTTGAACTGTTTATCATTGGGGAGTGGTGTGTCGTCGATGACAATGCTGGGTGCGGGAGTGTGGGTGTTTGGTGCAGGTTGGTGAAGCACCTCCGTCTTGCTGAGACTGACAGTCAGGCCGAAGAGTTTGGAGGCCTCAGAGAAGCGGTCCAGCGTCATCTGCAGGGCACAGTCATCAGCAAAAAGGACCTCTTGAAGGAGAGTTTGCAGGCTCTTTGTCTTGGCAGTGAGACGACGCAGGTCGAATAGGGAGCCATCCAAACGATGGCGAATATAGACCCCTTTCTCCAGGTCTCGCAAGGCATGGGACAACATGCAGGTGAAGAACACGTTGAACAGGACTGGAGCTAGGACACAGCCCTGCTTCACAGCATTGCTGATTGTGAAGGCTTCCAACATATTCCCGCTGGAGAGGACTTGGCCAGTCATGCCATCGTGGAAAAGCCTGATCATTGATACAAACTTTGGCGGACATCCGATACGTTCTAGGACTGTCCAGAGGGCCTCCCTATTGACTGTATCAAATGCTTTGGTCAGATCTATGAAGACAGAGAATAGGGGCATGTTTTGTTCAATGCACTTTTCCTGGCGTTGTCTCATGGCAAAGATCATATCAGCAGTACTTCTGCCAGGCCTGAAGCCGCACTGTGCTTCTGGCAGGTTTTGCTCTGACACTGTGATAAGTCTGTTGAGCATGACTCTGGCAAAGATCTTTCCTGCAACAGAGAGGAAGGAGATGCCCCTGTAGTTCCCACAGTCGGATTTGCGGGCAGAACAGTCTGAGGACAACAACGGTGAGCAGCCTGAAGTGTAGGGGCCAAAAACTGTCTTCAAAGCGCTGAAGAATTGGTTGGAGTTGTGGGTATCTGCATAATGCTGGACTTCGGCGGCTTTATCCTGCCACCACTGGTCCTGCATCATTCGAAGGTCAGACTGGACCTTTGCCTGCAGAGTTTTAAATCTTTCACGCTTAGAAACCGAGGATGGATCATTCTGCCACTCGATGTAGGCCTTCTTTTTAGCGTGGAGGGCTTCTCTGATCTTGTCATTGTTTTCGTCAAACCAGTCTTCATGCAGTCTAGTTTTAACTCCAAGCACTTCTTTTGCAGTCTCAGCAACGGTATCCTTGAAAGAGGACCAATTTTCAGAGCTGCTTTTGGAGGTCAGACCATCTTTGAGTTTTCCATCAAGTGCTTCTTAGAACTTTGCCAGGTAGATTGGCAAAAGACTAAAAGGTAGATTGGCCCCCTGCCAAAAGATACTACTTCTCCCTGACACCCCAAACCCCCCCTCACATACGGACACATACTCACACACTCACACAGAGACACTCACACAAACACACACATACATACACACACACACTCACACAGAGACATACACACAGAGAGATACACACACACACACACACACACACGTGCGCACAGAGACATACACTCACACACACATACATACACACACAGCACAGAGACATACACTCACACACACATACATGCACACACACTCGCACACATACATACATACACACACACTCACACAGAGACATGTACACACACACACTCTCACACACACATACATACACACATACTCACGCACACACTTACATACTCACACACACATACATACATACACACACTCACACTCACACAGAGACATACACACACATACTCACACACACACATACGCACTCACACAGATACATATACTCACACATACACACATTCACACAAACACACACACACATTCACACTGAAACATACACACACATACATACATACATACACACACACACTCACACTCACACAGAGACTAACACAAACACACACATACATACACACACTCACACAGAGACATGTACACACTCTCACACACACATACATACATACACACACACACACACTCACACAGAGACATACACACTCACACTCTCACACACATACATACATACACACACACATACTCAAACACTCACACACACACTCACTCACACAGATACATACACTCACACATACATACATACACACACACACACACACACACACACACACACACACATTCACACTGAAACATACACTCACACACACACATACATACATACACATACATACTCACACACTCACACAGAGACATACACACTCACACTCTCTCACACATACATACATACACACACATACTCACACACACATACGCACTCACACAGATACAAACACTCACACATACACACACACACACACACACATTCACACTCAAACATACACACACATACATACATACACACACATACTCACACACTCACACAAACACACACATACATACACACGCACACACTTACATACTCACACACACATACATACATACACACATACACACACATTCACACTGAAACATACACACACACATACATACATGCACACACATACTCACACACTCACACAGAGACACTCACACAAACACACACATACATACACACACTCACACAGAGACATACACACACACACAGAGACATACACACACACACACACACACACACACACACACACACACAGAGACACACACACTCACACACACATACATACATACATATATACACACTCTCACAGAGACACACACTCACACACACACACACATACATACATACACACATACACACACGCATATGCACTCACACAGAGACACACACACTCACACACACATACATACATCCACACACTCTCTCACAAAGACACACACACACACACACACACACACACATGCATACACACTCACACAGAGACATACACTCACATATGCATACACTCACACACTCACAGATGCAGTTACGACGGACCTGTGAGAAGTGAAGCCCATGTGCACAGGGCTGAATCATACTGATGTCACTCTCAGATCTTCATGTACGTCGTCATAATATATCATTTAGTTTCTGTGTGTTTCGGTGTATATTTTGTAGTTTGCATGTTCTCCCCGGACTTGTGTGGGTTTCCTCTGGATCCTTTGGTTTCCTCACACAGTCCCAAAACATGCTCAGTAGGCTGATTGTCTGTTCAAAATCACCTCGAAGTAAATGGTTGTATTTGTTTTGGCCCTGCAATGGCCTTGCAAACTATTCAAGGTATACTCCGTAATCAGTTGAAATGAGCACCGAAGGAACAAAACATTTCTGGTGGTGAAAGTCATCTCTGTTGCTACTCTAAACTCTTGGGCTCCGTGTCCTTCACCCGTCCGGTTCACGTGGTGCATGCCAGGGAGTGGTCCGGCGGTAGTCCGCCCGCAAGTCAGGTCCTCCAAATCATCATAAGTTCAGAACATGGAAAGTACAGGTTCCTAACAAAACACACAGCCAGCGCTCAACATCTGTGCAACCAGAAGACGCCGTTATCCAGCAAAGTCCATTCCACATTTACTCATGTGAACAACTTTCACCCCACAAGAATCACATTCGCTCAACAAGAAACATACAAAGAATAAGATCTCAACCATCATACACACTCCAAACTCCACGTGAGTCACACAAGCACTTACACATACAATAGGGGTATTGTACAACGTGTGTGTGTGTGTGTGTGTGTGTGTGTGTGTGTGTGTGTGTGTGTGTGTGTGTGTGTTAGGGTGTGATCTGGACGGCATGGAAAGGAAAGACATTCTCTATCCCTTTCACCGAGATGAAACTCCGCCCAGCCTCCTACCAGCCACACCCTCGGGGATGAAGAGTGGAAAAGAAAATGAGGATATTGGAGCAAAACAACACAGAAACACATACACACACATATAAACACACACACACACACACACACATACACACATACACACACACACACACACACACACACAGAGAAAGAGCGAAAGAGAGAGAGCGAGAGAGAAAGAGCGAAAGAGAGAGAGTGAGAGAGAGAGAGCGAGAGAGAGAGAGAGAGAGAGAGAGAGAGAGAGAGAGAGAGAGATGTTTATTCAGTATATTGTACAGATTGTGGATTGTGTGTATTGTTTCCTGCCTGTATCCTGGGTTTTTGTGGTATGTATGAGGATTCCGTGCTGTAGCTCATACTACAACTGAGAGACTGAGTGTGTAACAGAGACGCCGCTGTACTCGGTTTGTATTTATCTGTTCAGGTGTCTCTCTGTATGTGATGGATGTGAATCAGCTGCTCAGATGATCAGATGCTGCACAGACTTAAATAAACAAAATGAAAGTAAACCAGTCTTGTTTCTCTCCGCGTGTGTGTGTGTGTGTGTGTGTGTGTGTGTGTGTGTGAGAGAGAGAGAGAGAGAGAGAGAGGCCACGTCTCACTCATTGTAACTGACACACACGAAAACCACACCTCCATTAATGTAACTGACAGACACAGAAGAGGCCACACCTTATTCATTGTAACTGATCTAAACAGAGGCCACACGACCTTCATCATAACTGACACACATAAAGAAAACACGAACTTCTCCAAAACTGATGTTCAAAGGCTCGACCCCTTCAGAATGAAACGAGTGAGGGGAGGAGTGTGAATGAGTAATCTGAAATGAGACAGCTGAGGAGTAGGAGGATGGATGAATAATTTGAAATGTGACAGGTGAGAAAGAGGAGTATTAGACAGGTGAGGGAGGAGTGTGGATGAATAATCTGAAATGAGACAGGAGAAGGGGTGGAGTGTGGATGAATCATTTGAAATGAGACAGGTGAAGGGGAGGAGTCTGGATGAATAATCTGAAATAAAACAGGTGAAGGGGAGGAGTCTGGATGAATAATCTGAAATGAGACAGGTGAAGGGGAGGAGTCTGGATGAATAATCTGAAATGAGACAAATGAAGGGGAGAAGTGTGGATGAATAATCTGAAATGAGACAGGTAAGGGGGAGGAGTGTGGATGAATAATCTGAAATGAGACAGGTGAAGGGGAGGAGTCTGGATGAATAATCTGAAATGAGACAAATGAAGGGGAGAAGTGTGGATGAATAATCTGAAATGAGACAGGTGAAGGGGAGGAGTGTGGATGAATAATCTGAAATGAGACAAATGAAGGGGAGGAGTCTGGATGAATAATCTGAAATGAGACAGGTGAGGGGGAGGAGTCTGGATGAATAATCTGAAATGAGACAGGTGAAGGGGAGGAGTGTGGATGAATAATCTGAAATGAGACAGGTGAAGGGGAGGAGTCTGGATGAATAATCTGAAATGAGACAGGTGAAGGGGAGGAGTCTGGATGAATAATCTGAAATGAGACAGGTGAAGGGGAGGAGTGTGGATGAATAATCTGAAATGAGACGCACCCAGTGAGTGTCACACTTGTGAAAGTGAAAGAAAAACCCTCGACCGCGTTGAAGGAAGAAGTGTTGACGCGCCGCCAAACTCCGGAACTTTTTCTCCTTTTCTTTATCCACAGCTCCAGTTTCTTTCTTTATTCGTTTACAGTTTCCACCCCAGCTTCTGAGAAATGTTGGGCTCGAGCTCTCAATTTGAGGCAACCAGTGGAGGTTTCTGCTTTGAAAACGCGCGCAGGTGGGTCTCTCTCTGTCTCTCTCTGTCTCTCTCTCTCTGTCTCTCTCCCCCCTCTTTGTGTGTGTGTGTTTTCTGTGTGTGTGTGTGTGTGTGTGTGTGTGTGTGTTTTCTGTGTGTGTGTGTGTGTGTGTGTGTGTGTGTGTGTGTTTTCTGTGTTGTGTGTGTGTGTGTGTGTGTGTGTGTGTGTTTTCTGTGTGTGTGTGTGTGTGTTTTCTGTGTGTGTGTGTGTGTGTGTGTGTGTGTTTTCTGTGTGTGTGTTTTCTGTGTGTGTGTGTTTTCTGTGTGTGTGTGTGTGTGTGTTTTCTGTGTGTGTGTGTGTTTTCTGTGGGTGTGTGTGTGTGTGTGTGTGTGTGTGTGTGTGTGTTTTCTCTGTGTGTGTGTGTTTTCTGTGTGTGTGTGTGTGTGTGTTTCTGTGTGTGTGTGTTTTTTGTGTGTGTGTGTGTGTGTGTGTGTGTGTGTGTGTGTTTTCTGTGTGTGTGTGTGTGTGTGTGTGTGTGTTTGTGTGTGTGTATGTGTGTGTTTTCTGTGTGTGTGTGTGTGTGTGTGTGTGTGTTTTGTGTGTGTGTGTGTGAGAGTGTTTTCTGTTTGTGTTTTCTGTGTGTGTGTGTTGTGTGTGTTTTGTGTGTGTGTGAGTGTTTTCTGTGTGTGTGTGTGTGTGTGTGTTTTCTGTGTGTGTGTTTTCTGTGTGTGTGTGTGTGTGTTTTGTGTGTGTGTGTGAGAGTGTTTTCTGTGTGTGTTTTCTGTGTGTGTGTTGTGTGTGTTTTGTGTGTGTGAGTGTTTTCTGTGTGTGTGTGTGTGTGTGTGTGTGTGTGTGTGTGAGAGTGTTTTCTGTGTGTGTGTTGTGTGTGTTTTGTGTGTGTGTGTGAGTGTTTTCTGTGTGTGTGTGTGTGTTTTGTGTGTGTGTGTGAGAGTGTTTTCTGTGTGTGTGTGTTTTCTGTGTGTGTTTTCTGTGTGTGTGTGTGTGTGTGTGTGTGTGTGTGTGTGAGAGTGTTTTCTGTGTGTGTGTGTGTGTGTGTGTGTGTGTGTGTGAGAGTGTTTTGTGTGTGTGTGTGAGTGTTTTCTGTGTGTGTGTGTGTGTGTGTGTGTGTGTGTGTGTGTGTGTGTGTGTGTGTCTGGTGGTCAAACCCAGGACTTTTTACAGTGAGGCCGACATGCTCACCCTCTGATACTGTGCCGCCTCCTTCTTCTCATTGAAATTCATTTCACAACATATAATGAATCTGGTTATCCTGCAAATGTCTGAAAATATCATGATAAATTTCTTCGCTCATATCGCACACGCCCACTTTCAGTCGTAGCCGCTGTTTGTCGCGCTCTGAGATATTCTCAGGTCAAGCTGCTAACGCGTGCTTAAAATCATACAGCTGACATCACAAACAAATTTTTTTCATTCATTCATTTTCTGAACCACTTAATCCTAATTAGGGTCGCGGGGAGGCTGGCGCCCATCCTAGCCAACTCCGGGTGAGGGCAGAGTACACCGTGAATGGCTCGTCAGGCCATCGCAGGGCAGAAACACACTGACGGCTCTGCAGCTCCTCATAATGAAAGCAATGTTTTTTCACGAACCTCTCACCATCGACAGGGAGAGACACGGTCGGCCTTTCATACCCCAGTTAGTGCACTGGGGGCATCGTGACAACCCGTTGAGAGTGGGGCTTGAACCCCCGACCTTACGATCAGTAATCCAGCACCTTTAGCCCCAGGCCACCGCTGCACAAACAAATTTGCATCTGGAATGGTTGGTAAAATCAGATTGGATTTGGGTTGATTCGGTTTCAGAGTCCTGACAGTAACGTACAGGACTGGTCCATGAAGTGCCGTTAGCGTCGAATTAGAACTTTAAAAGAATGTGTGTAAATAAGTGGGAGCCACATTCATTTATTTATAAATGATTTTTTATTAAATCACTGAAACACGCAGAAATCCTAAATGTCATTCCTACATCCTGTTTAGTGTGAAGTGATCGTTATGTTATTACGAGATAAATAAAAATGGAAAGATGTGACTTCAGCGATCACAATCATCTCCTCCTGTGCACAGAAATGCGGTGCTGGAGGCCAGTCTGTCGGAGAAGGGCTACAGTGCTCCGAAAGCCCGGAAGACTGGGACCACCATCGGTGGGATCGTGTTCAAGGTTTGATCCTCCTCTAAGCCGGCGCTGCCTGTATTAGATCATTATCTCGGGTGGTTCATTTCTGCTTAATCTGTTTCTGCTCTTTAACCCTGCAGGATGGCGTGATCCTCGGTGCTGACACTCGGGCGACAGACGACATGGTCGTGGCCGATAAAAACTGCATGAAGATCCATTACATCGCACCCAACATATAGTGAGTGGCGTGAGTTATAATATGACTCGATGTAGGAGTGAGAGGAACCCAGCTGTATTCGGTACTCGGATTCGGGAGCTGGGATGATCTCATTTCATTGGGTATCGTGTTCTGATGTGACGCGATGTGAAACCTGAAACCTTTCAGTTTTCTTTCCAAACTAAAGACTCGCCTTCAGTCGGGTTTGATCTGTGTTATTGAATCTCATCTTTTGATCAACCCCCCCGTCCTTGAGAACCCACAGTTATCTCACGGTGATTCCAGATTCCAGATTCAAGCGTCTTTTCTGTGATTATTTTCACACATCACAAAATTCCATACGAGACTCACAGCATTAAACGGCGCACACGAGGTAAAAAGGTACAAATGAGACAATAGACTGCAATTAACTCTACCCAGAGCAGACTATCACCGGAATTCTGTACAATAAGCTTTAAATAAAGTGTAAATAGTGTGTGTGTGTGTGTGTGTGTGTGTGTGTGTGTGTGTGTGTGTGTGTATGTGTGTGTGTGTGTGTGTGTGTGTGTGTGTGTGTGTGTGCGCGCGCACGCGTGTGTATGTGTGAATGAGTGTGTATATGTGTATGTGTGTGTGTGTGTGAATGTGTACGAGCGTGTTTGTGAATGAGAGTGTGTGTGTCTGTGTGTGTGTGTGTGTGAATGAGTGTTGTGTGTGCATGCGTGTGTGTATGTGTGAATGAGTCTTCTTCTTTTCCTTTCGGCTTTTCCTTTCGGGGGTCGCCACAGCGAATCATCTGCCTCCATCTCACCGTATCCTTTGCATCTTCTTCTCTTACACCAACGACCTTCATGTCCTGCTTCACCGCATCCATGAATCGTCTCTTTGGTTTTCCTCTAGGCCTTCTGCCTGGTAGTTCCAACCTCAGCATCCTACTACCAATATACTCACTATCCCTCCTCTGTACATGTCCAAACCATCTCAATCAATCTTTCGAGATGGATGGTTCCAGAGCCCAAGCTATGCGTTGAGGTGAGCCCAACTATATCTAATCGGTATCGCTCCACCTCACGCACCAAATCAGGCTCCTTTCCCGCCAGATAGGTGACATTCCATGTCCCGAGGGTCAGAGTAAGTAGCCGAGGATCGGTCCGACAGAACCCATGCCTTTGGCTGCCACCCAACTCACATTGCACCCGACCCCTAAAACTCCTCCCACGGGTGGTGGGTCCATGGGAGGGCGGACCCATGTCTCCTTTTCGGGCTAGGCCCGGCCAGGCTCCATGGGTATAAGCCCGACCACCAGGCACTCGCCTTCGAGCCCCTCCCCTGGGCCTGGCTCCAGGAGGGAACCCCGGTGACCCGCTCCAGGCAAGGGAGACTGCTTCAAACGTTTACTCCGAGATGGCATAGGGGTCTTCTGAATCGCACTTTGTCTGGACCTTCACCCAAGACCTGTTTGCCTTGGGTGACCCTACCAGGGGCATTATGCCCCCGACAACATAGCTCCTAGGATCATTAGGTCACGCAAACCCCTCCACCACGATAAGGTGGCGATTCAGGGAGGGGATGTGTGTGTGTGTATATATATATATATATATATATATATATATATATATATATGTCTGTCTGTCTGTCTTCCTTTCGGCTTTTTCCCTTTTACTCGGGAGTCGCCACAGTGAATCATCTGATTCGCACGTTTGATTTGGCAGAGGTTTTTACGTCGGATGCCCTTCCTGTCACAACCCTTTTTAGCAAGGGACAGAAACACGCTGACGGCTTTGCAGCTCCTCTTTACGAAAGTCAGCAATGGTTCTTTTACATCAACCTCTCACCATAGACAGTGACAGACATGGCCCGCTTTTGATAACCCAGTTAGCTGCACTGGGGGGGACAGTGACAACCTTGTGGAGAGTGGGACTCGAACCCCCAACCTTTGGATGAGCGATCCAGCGCCCTATACCACTAGACCACCACTGCCGTTTTATATATATATATATATATAGCGTGTTACCCTTGTGTTAAGACGTCATCACTGTGATCTTTGTGTTTACACTGTTTTGCGGCCTTTTGTAACCCGAAGCAAATATGTTTGATCAGAAGCATAAGCTTACTAGCATGGGTGCAAGTCTCATGAACAGAAATAAATGTAGCTATCTGCTCGGATTGTTGCAGTCTACCATGCATACTCAGTTAAGCAAAGAGAGTTGTAAAATGAATGAAAACCCAAATCCAATAAAGAAAGAGAACTCTCCGCTCTGCTGGTGATTCACATCAGTGCAAGCCGAGTTCTAAACGAGTTCAATGGTGACCTTGCGCACTTGAAAGACCGGAAGTCCGTATAACCCACAGCAAGTACACTACTTTTGCAAGTACACTACTTTCGGGTTTGAGTGCCTCACATATTGTAAGCGTTGTTTGGCTGTTTTAAGCTTCATGTAAAGTGACTCGGTATAAATAAGTGACTTATTTGAAATTAATGTTGCTATTATTTGATATATTTGATATTATTTTACAATGCAATGTTATGTTTATAATAATTCATTTAGGGGTGTTTTATGAGATATGGTAATGGTATTTATGGATGTATAGTACAGTATGAGCGTCATGTGTCACACGTCATACATCACTGTAACAACTTACGTTCACTTTCAACTTACATTCGGCCATCTGGAACCAATTAAAAACGTAAGTCGGGGAGCGTCTGTAATGTACTGTTCATGAAGTAACCCCGCCTCTTTCCTGAAGTCAGCTGGGCTTGGCTTCAGCTTCCCTGCAATCCCGACTGAATTCATCCTTCAACTATTTAGCTCGGTGTTCTGTAGACATCATGAAAAACTGATTCTACTTTTCACTGTGATTGGCCAGTTGTTGTGGAGCGGGTGTGGCAGCGGATGCTGAGATCACCACCCAGATGATGTCATCAAACATCGAGCTGCATTCTCTCAGCACGGGACGTCCTCCACTCGTCGTCACTGTGACTCGGCAGCTCAAACAGTTGCTGTTCAGGTGAGAGATGTTCCTGCGATAGACAGGTGTATCAGTGAAGCATGTTCATATAACCTCTGGACTGAAAGATCACCTGTCGTGTGTGCAAGGTATCAAGGACACATTGGCTCGTCTCTCATCGTCGGAGGAGTGGATGTTACCGGATTCCAACTTTTCAGTATCTATCCTCATGGATCCTATGATAAACTGCCCTTTGTTGCCATGGGTACGAGTCTTGAGCATGAGCATGTTTTAGATGACACTCGGGTATAGAGTTCAGTATGGGGTGCCCTGATCTCAGGTCAGGTCTCAGCTATGATCCTTATTACTCTCTCCAACTGTGTACTATTTATTCATGAGTTTTAATGATTTCTTCATGAAAACAGAGAGGAATGTGAGGAGTCGTTTCCTCTGAGTCGTTATGTCGCGACGTTCGCTGATGATGATGATAATAGTTGCACGGCTGACTCGCCTGTAAGGACATCTGACATCATGAAAGGGTTGCGTTATTTATACACTGATGAGCAGCTCTTCCAGGAAGGCTGCTCTCGTGTATCCTCATTCCTAAAAAATTGATGCGGCCAGCAAAGACGGACCAGAACTTCTTGTTGAAATTGTGGCTCGACTAGTGAGGAAAGGACGTGTAGTGAGATGAGAAGCAACCGGTGTTTACAACCAAAGTACACAGATCAGTGTCAGCGAGCATTTACATTTATGGCATTTGGCTGATACGTCTTATTCAGAGCAACTTACCTTCAGCAGCTTTATACAACTGAGCAATTGAGGTTTAAGGGCCTCGCTCAAGGACCTAACAGTGGCAGCTTGATGGTACTGGGAATGAAACCCCTGACCTTCAGATCAGTAACCCCTGAACCACAACCCACATGTGAGCATGTGTATGTTGGTGTGAAGTCATCGGCAGGACGACTTTGATCGGTACCCTGATGAATATCTTACAGGTTCTGGAGCGGAGGCGGCCATCTCTGTGTTTGAGGACCGATACAAACCCAACCTGGAGGTAAAATACAGCACATCCACATCATCATCATCATCATCATCGTCATCATCATTATTATGATTAGAAATATTGTTTATTGTTTATTATTATTCTGGATGGAGTCTTCTAGAACACTTTCTTTATGGTCATGTGTATACTACTCTCTCTCTCTCTCTCTCTCTCACACTCTCACACTCTATCTCTCTTGCTCCCCCTCTCTCTCTCTCTCTCTCACTCTCTCACTCTATCTATCTGTCTTGCTCCCCCTCTCTCTCACTCTCTCTATCTCTCTCACTCTCTCTCTTACTCTTGCTCCCCCTCTCTCTCACACTCTCTCTTACTCTCTCTCTCTCTCTCACACACACACACCCTCTCTCTCTCTCTCTCTCTCTCTTGCGCACGCTCTCTCTCTCTCTCTCTCTCATTCTCTCTCTCTCTCTCTCTCTCTCACTCTATCTATCTCTCTCGCTCCCCCTCTCTCTCTCACTCCCTCTCTCTCTCTCTCTCTCTCTCTCACACACACCCCTCCTCTCTCTCTCGCTCTTGCTCTCCCCCTCTCTCTCTATCTCTCTCTCTCTCTCTCTCTCATTCCCCCTCTCTCTCATTTTCTCTCTCTCTCTCTCTCTCTCTCTCTCTCTCTCTCTCACTTTCTTGCTCTCGCTCTCCCCCTCTCTCTCATTCCCCCCTCTCTCTCTCTCTCTCTCTCTCTCTCTCTCTCTCTGTCTCCCACTCGCTCTTACCCTCTCTGTGATTCATGCTCAGCTCGAGGAAGGGAAGCAGCTGGTGCGTGATGCCATCGCCGCCGGGATCTTCTGTGACCTGGGCTCTGGCAGTAACATTGATCTGTGTGTGATCACAGAGAAGGGCGTGGATTACCTGCGAGGATATGACCAGCCGGTACAAAAGGGACAGAAGTAAGCCGTTAATGTCTAACGCTGCAGAATCCTCGAATCCGATTGGTCAGGGCTGTGTTAATGTTCCATAAGAGCAGTTATGATATTGCGGGTTTACATGAATGAGTTTATTCCAATATTACATCATTTTAATTCTGATAAAATCATAATGAATGCGTAGGAAGTCACAAAGCAACGGGACGGCTGATCGTAAGCACACCTGAGACCCGACATCAGAAAATGGACGTCACAAATTTCGAAGTGAATAACCGCTGGTAGAATCTGACGATTCTGGAGCTCGTGGAGTGCGAGGCATGTTTACAGAACGTTGATGGAACTCTGTGCAGCTTTATACAGCCGTCTGACTCGTGCTCGTTACATTTTTAACAACATTAAATTGTAAGATTTTCAGAGAGGTGGAATTCTGCATCAGTCAGTGGGCGGAGTCAGACGGCGACAAGTAGCCCACAGTTTGAATATTCATCTGTCAACGGTAAAAAGTTCAACAGTGCCGGTAAGGCCACCACGGATCCTCGACCGGGCCAACCTGGACCATTAGAAAGATGCCTTCAGTCCATGAAGAGAACAGTGGAGAAAAATCCCCGTTCCTGGACGCGGACGATGCAGAAGATCCAAACCAGCTCAGAAACTGTTCCGTGCTGCCTTCTGGTAGCTGTCATGGCCCAGCAGCAGGACACACCCCTCTACTTCCTCCAGCAAATATTCATTCTGAAATTTTGGGTGTCTATTTATTCATGTCGGCTCTGTGTACATACAGAGTTTTCTAAGGCTATTTATGAGAAACAGAAGATATCAACAAACACCTGAACATGGCATGAACACCACTGGCAGGGTAAACCCATAACCATCAGGGGCAGAGACATGACTTTACCCACTGTGGGCCACTGCAGTGCCGACCCACAAACAGCCAGTTCACTTGATGTGCACGTCTTCAGACTGCGGAGGAAACTGAATCGTGGGAAACTCACGCAAACACATGCAAACTCAGACAGAAAGGCCCGGAGCCCATCACTGTATTTGTCTGAGGCAGCCCTGCTGACCGCTACACCGCCGTGCTCCCGGATCATAATCAAACCAAAGCGAGACAGCGAGGCACATCAACTGCATTATGAGAAGATTCCTTTTGTGTGTAATGTGCTCTCGGAGGACAAGAAAAAAGACGAGTGTGAGGATGAATGTGATACCTCCTTCCAGGAGTCCCCAGCATGGTGTCCGCGAGCACCAGGTCACCCGCAAGGACAACATGAGTCACCGTGGGCCTGTTCACGGCTGTTTTTAGAACAGGCCCATGGCTCCATAGCGCCATCACTCTCCATTGAGTTGCATCTAATTTTTTTTTGCTATGAATTTTTTTTAAACGAAATCAATATCTTCACCTAGATGAATATCATTAATTATTAATAATAAGATATAATTAACGGTAAATCGAGCAGATTTGTTATTTCAGAAATGCGTCTCGACCTGGTGGCCCTTCGCATGAGCTCTGACTCCTCTGTGTTTCATGTTCTGTGCTCCAGGGAAGGAAAATACATCTACAGGCAGGGAACCACCCCAGTGCTGACGAAGACCATCACGCCGCTCACTCTGGACGTCCTAGAAGAATCCGTTCAGATGATGGACAGCCAGTGAAACCCCACCTCCTGCTGTCTTTTACATTTTTTTAATGGATGTGGAATGAGCGCCTGTGCATTAAAGCGTGATGTGAGATGAGACGTGTGATGTCTTTGTCTTTTCTCTTTTAATTACCGTCACGTTATCTTCATTCATCTTCATTCGTCTTCACCTGCGTTCCATAATGGCTCCCAAGCGATCTGTGTCGGACAAAGACAGGGTTAGAGTTCTTATTGCAACGTTGTCAAAATGGAGAAAATTTAAAGAAAAAATAACTCTATGCTTGGAGTAACAAAAATGAATAAATAAATAAAATTGTGTGATGCCCCCGGTGCACTCACCGGGTTATGATAGGCCGGCCATGTCTCTCACCGTCTGTGGTGGAGGTTCATGTAAAAGAACCTGGCTTTCTTAAAGAGGACCTGCATTGCCGTCAGTGCCTGGTGAGCTGTGCAGGGTGTACTCTTCCCTTGCTCAGAGTCGGCTGAGATGGGCGCCAGCCTCCCTGTGACCCGAATTAGTAGTAAGGACTTCAGAAAATGAATGAATGAAACTGAATATAATCTTTTTTCAGGACATATGTCAGTTTTATATATTTTTGCATTATTCTCCATCATCTGGCCCTTCAATTACCCTGTGAAAGTCTGATCCCGCCCGATCTCGGAACATGGCCAGGGTCAGTCCTGGTTAGTTTTGGATGGGAGACTGTCTAAAAATAACAGGTGTTGAAAAGGATTATGGAAAGACCTGGCAACCTACCGTGTAAAAAAAAAAAAATGTGCTCAGCGATCTCTATGATGAGAGTCATTGACGCTCAATCAGATCAGATCATCATCACCATCATCATCATCATCACCATCATCATCATCATCATCATCATCATCGTCTCGAAAACACATGACAGCACATTTTAAATTAACCAGCATCAACACTTATGTGAATTCAACTTTTTTATATTTTGGGTCATTGGCCCTCGAGTGAAGACATTTCATTTTGAAGACTATACATTTTTAGCTTGGTTATGGCCAGACAAGTAATTTAATACGCGTTGAGACAACTGTGACATTTTTAAAATTTAAGCCTTCCTGGCTTCATCAGCAAACTCAAGTCAGAAATGTAGACTGTCCATCAGGGGACCGCAAAGCTCTGGAACTTTTCTTGTTAGGAATCGGTCAGGACCCAGGATGTCTTTTCCATCGGAGTACAGCGTTAATTACCAGTAAAGGCGTGCCCTTATTAACCTGCGTTTATGGAGGTGCACATTGCTTTTTTTATGTGAAGGTGGCAAATCTGTCCTTTCACAGACCATGAAGTAGGCCGTGCGTACGCCATGAGGGTCAGCCTTTCAATCATCAGTCCTGAACTCGCCTGGGGGAGAAACAAGTGAAGCAAAAACGCTGATCCTTCACCAGGTGAAGATTTTAATCAAAGAGTAAAGAGGGAACTTATCAGGAATGAACTGACCACCTCACAGCAGGAAGGTCCTGGGTTCGCGTCCTGGGCTCTGAAATTTCTGAAAGAAGTTTCCATAGTCTCCCTGTACTTGTGTGGGTCTTCTCCATTTATTCTGGGTTATCAAACGCATGTATGATAACTGACTGTTCCACATTGCCCCTAGGTGTGAGTGTGAGCATGAACAGTTGTGGCTGTGTTGGTCTACCGATGGACTGGCAAGTTGTTCAGGGAGCGCCCTACCTTAATTCACCCAGTGTTAGCAAAGACAGGCTCCTGTGACCCGACAAGGATTGAGAGGTTCGAGAAATGAGTGGATATTTTCAGTAAGCACGCTGCCATGCTTCAAATATAGTGATACAGTGGTACCTCGTCTCGCGAGTGTCCCTGGAACGGGTTTTCTATGACATGCGTTTCGAACTCGCCAAAAACCAGCTCCATCCAACCAACAAAAAAGCTCTCCTCGAAATGGCTTCTCTGGGCTGATTAGCCTCGTATTTTTCCGCGTGTATTCCTCCACGCTCTGAGAACACCTTGTGCAGTGTTTCTCAATTATTTTCGGTGACTCCCCCTATAGGAAGAAAAAATCTGAACAAATTGGAATTCAAACAGCCGTCTGGAACAGATCAAGTTCGAGTACCGAGGCTCCACTGTACAGAATGGCAAAAAGGGATGTTCCCCAAGGTCATAGGCACACACACACACACACACACACACACACACACACACACACACACACACATACACCCCCCCACCCCAGCATCACACCATGCCCCCCAAGGAGGGCACGCCCCACTATTTGAGAAGCCCTGGCCCTGTGGGAGCTCACCATGAGCCTTTCCTCGCTGGCATTCGTAGCGTGCACACGCACAAAATTCTCCTCCACCTCCTCTGTTATGCACCGCCTCCTGCCTGCCCATGTGACATCTTCGCCGCAGTCGATGATTGGAAAGGTTAGTTGACTTATCGTTTATTCTTGTTTTATTATTTATTATTAATTATTATTAATGTTAATGTACGTGTATTATTATTATTATGAAATATGTATTGTTTTAATATATTAGGTGAAATACACGTGTTTGTGCAGGTGATATGAGTTTGGGAGGGGTTTGTTATTTCTGATGGGAATTATTATTTCATTTTGTTCAACTCTTTTGACTTCGAGCGTAAATGGTCAATATCTTTAATATTCATCAGAGACAACGAAGCCATGCTTGCTCTGGTTCAACGGTGGGACTCATCACCTCTGTCCCTTCTTTATTACATCATATCCGGTACATCAAAAAAGTCTTACAGAAACAGAAATGAAATATTTTGAGGTTCAATATTAACACGCCCACTTGAACAATAGAATATTTCAAGAAACACACTGTTTCTCTTGAACAAAAGTTTAACGCAGCATCAATTAAAATATTACCGTCTGATTCTCTGCACTCTGAACACTTTTCAACATTCCTTTCCGCCAAGGACCGCGTAAAGCCTTCCTTAAGAAGATGGTCATGTGACACATTGTTCCAATTGCGTCCACTGTGTGTCAGCCCATAAAGTGACTTTTTCAAACGTCAAACAAAATTTCCACTCTGAGAACCCTCTGGGTGTTCCATGTACAACTCACAATCAATCGGAGCTTTCAGATGAGCCGTCTTAACATCCATGTGGTGCACAAACAAACCATACTCAACTGATAACTGCAGAGTAGTCCCAACTGAAGTCGTTCGAGCTGTTGGTGCAAATGTCTCACGATAATGTCCACCTTCTCTCTGACTAGAGCCTTTTGCTACATATCTCACCTTGTGTCTACCTGAACCGTTAGGATTGTCCTTAAGCGCATAATTAGGTAATAATTAGGTGTCCCTAACACTACCCTACAACAATAGTCAACATTCTGGTTCACAGTGTCAACGTCATCGTCGTTCATCACATCGTCATCAAAGCGCTTAGGTACTTTAATCTTTCTACGGGGTTTACCGTGTCCTTTGTCATCGTCCTCGATGTTTCCATCACCTTTTACCTTGGCGTCAGGTACGTCATGATGAACGTCACCACCTGTGTCATTACCAACTGTGTCATCCTGGAAGTGATCGAGAACTTGTCACCTACTACAGATTCGTCATCCCTGTCTGTCGGTGGATCGAGCTTCGAGATCGTCGCAAGTCTGTCATCCAAGAATTGGACACGTCGACGTCTCTTCACTGTCTTTGTCTCGGGAAAATACACACTGTATGCTGGACTTTCCTCGTCATACCCTACAAAGATACCCTTTCTGCTACGAGGATCTAATTTCTGTTTTGGCATGTTGTCATACACAAAACACTCTGAAGCAAACATATGCATGTTGATAAGATTCGGTGGTTGATAAGATTCGGTCTCCCAGTGACCAAGCAGAAAGGTGTCTGACCACTTTGCTGGCTGTAACATCGATTCCTAATGTAGACACAAGTCATTACTGCATATGTCCCAAGTCCACTAACATACACCTCGCCATTTCTAACAAAGTACGCCAACCTTGTTCAGCTACACCGTCCTGATGTGGGCAATAGGGGGCAGTTTTCTCATGACAGATCCTGTTTTCAATCAAAATATCCTGAAACTCTTTACAAGGAAACTCTGTACCGCTGTCACACGTTAGAGTCAACACTCTTCCACAGGGAGCAGAATCTGCTGGAAACTTTTCCAAAGCTTTTTCATAGCGGCATCACTTTTTGCTTTCAGAAAGCAAATAAATCTCAGACTAGAATAGGAATCAGTGAAGGTGATCGCAAACTTAAAACCTTCTCTAGCTGTAGGAGTTATCGGAGCTGCTACACCAGCGTACACTAAGTGTAACGGCCAATCAGATCTGCTACAGCTTTCTCTGGTTTGTTTTTTTTTTTTTGTCCGAGTTTGCTTTGTTCTGTACAAGTCTCACACTTAAACCTGTCTCTATCAGTAATCTTCATGCCTGACACGACTTTCTCAAGTTTCCTGACATCATTGTGATTGCAGTGTCCCAGCACGCTATGCCATGTGGACATATCCCAGGCTCCAACACCATTTACAGAGTCTTTATGATCACTATCAAAGGAGTCTGCCGTTCTTCACAGTGTTGAATCTTCTACCATCTGCCGCAGTCATGTGCCAACTTTTTGGTCCAAACACAATTGCCACGCCCTTCTCTGTCTCAGCTCTCACAGAGAAAATATTGTGTGGAAATGACGGGATATTCAAGGCCCTCTGTAGTGTAGCGTCCACACGCTGTCCTATAGAATCGCACCGAGTAACAGTCGCGTTCCCTCTACCCTGGGCGATTCCGCTCGAACGCCGTCCATCCGCAAGTTCGATGAAGTCTTCGTTTGGCTTGAAAGTGTTGTTGAACGATGTGAACATAGATCTGTGCTTTCGGATGTGAGCTGTCGCTCCACAATCAACCAAGATACTGTTAGTCCCAGAATGAGCACGGAAGACTGGATCTGTGTCTGTGTCCACTTTGAAAGCAAACGGATGATTCTCAGCCGGGGAGTCCTCTTCGTAATTAACCGCCTTGGCTGGTGTAGATTGACTAGACTCTCTCTTTTTCTTCCAGCACACGTTCTCTGTATGTCCATGTTTTCTGCAACGTTTACAGAAGTTGCTCGGCTGTCTTTCACCGTTAGCGGCAACGCTAGATTTCCTTCAACACCGTCGGGCCGTATGTCCCGCTCTTTGACATATGTAGCACTTTCCCTTGAATTCAGCACTCAGATCTTCACCTGTTTCCTTTCGCCGAACTTTCTGTGTTTCCTCGAAACTTCTTAATTTCACTTTGAAATCTTGAACAGAAATTTCCGCATCACTCTGCGTTATCACAACAGAAAAAGGTTTGAAACTGTCCGGTAACCCTTTCAGTGCCATCGCCACAATCAGCCCGTCACTAATCGTTTCTCCAGCATTTCGTAGAGCAGTGACGATCCTCTGAGTCTTGATAATGTACTCTGAGACAGTCTCTTCGTCTTGTTTTGAGAGCAACGTCAGTTCGGTGTACATCCCTCGCTACTTCGCGCTTCAATTAATGCGACTTCAGTGCATCTGCGATTTTTAAAAAATAAATAAATAAATATTCAGCAAATTAAAAAATAAGGAAATTAAGGAAGATTGGGTGGAAAAGTTAAGGAAAATGTCACAAAAACAAGGACAATTATGCAAAAAAAAAAAAAAAAAAAACCCTAAACCAACACAAAACAAAAAAACCCCAAAATCTCCCATCAAAACTGGATACATTGTTGCATCTGTGTGTCTGCGCAGCCACGCCCCCCGCTGGAGCCCAGTATTAAGACTACCTCAGGATAATGTTGCTCATATTTCATACTTATATTTATAATCTATCTTTCTGTAGATTTTATTCCATTTCTATTTCTACTTGTTCTTCAATTTCATTTCACTTTCACTTTCGATCTTGGACAGCTTTGTTGGTATCTCCAGATTTTTCAAAACGAATGTTGGTGAGTTGGAGAGCGTCTGTATTTACATTTTATTTACATCTTATGTTATTATTTCAATGTTTAATTGTTATTATAAGCATTTATAGCATTGGATATATATTTATTGATATTATATACACATATCCATGTACATATATGGGGCAGTGGTGGCCTAGTGGTATAGGGCGCTGGATCGCTGATCCAAGGGTTGGGGGTTCGTGTCCCACTCTCCACAGGGTTGTCACTGTCCCATATATATATATATGACGTATATATATATATATATATATACGTCAGTCAGGGGTGGGAAGTGATCCTACTTTGTGGATTTTGATGGTTGCGTGGGGATCTTGGTCCCAGTTAACCGCGGAACGTGAGGGATCCCTGTATAATGAAATAACTCGCGGTTTGCCGACCCCAGCATAATGCTGTCGTAATATAGTCAATGCTTTTCTTTCATTATCTGCCGCCTCTCACATGACGAATGCTAAACTTTTGTCGTCTAGAAACTGGATTAGCTCAGCAAAAGCTTCTTCGTTCTTGTTATCGAAACCTTCAGGTAACGGGTCTGTGACTTTCGGCAACAAGATGGTCTCTTTCAGCTTTCAGAGTTTCATAAAGTTGAGAAATCTCACTTCCCATTGTTCGTATTTGCGCTCATCTCCATCAAAAACTAGCCTCTCGAACTTAGAAGACATCTTCAATCGTAGTTCTAACATGTACCTGGGCCCATAACCTGTTAACTAGTTCAACTTCGAGCATAAATGGTCAATATCTTTAATATTCATCGGAGATAACGAAGCCATACTGCTCTGGTTCAACGGTAGGACTCATCACCTTTTGTCCCTTCTTTATCATGTCATATCTGGTCCAGAAAAAAAGTCTTACAGAAACAGAAACGAAATATTTTGAGGTTCAATATTAACACATCGAATGAAGTTTTCATCTTATGAGCTCACCCTCAGAACGGATTATATTCGTTACACAAGGTACTGTACGACTGTGTTTACATTCTTTCTTCTCCCCCCTCATATTATTATGTTCTGGAATTTTTTTGGTTTGTTTGTTTAAAAGTAGTCACAAACATACAGAAAAATTAAAGACATTTGTAATGCATTATCTCATTCTATTATTTCCAGTTCATGCTTTAAAAACCACTTGATCAAACCTGAAAAATCTACAAACATCCGAGCAGGACGTGTCACGTGGTTTAAACCTCCGATATTTAATAAATAAATAATTAATAAAACTAAAATATAATTTTGTCCCTTTGCGCCTCCCGTCGTGACGGTCTGTTGGGTGACGTCGGGATGAGCTCTTCTCCGATTGGTCAGTTGAGAGTTCCTGCGTCGGTGTCGCATCGTTTAAATTCCTGGCTGTGAGAGGATAAAAGCAGACGATAAAACCGTGTGTTCGGGGGAGAATTGTGTGAAATAAACACTTGCAGGTGAGAAGCGGGTTTATTACGGATTGTTTACTTGTTGATTATTGTGCTACATGAGGGAACTTTTATTTCGAAAACTACATGTCGCGCGTGCAGCCTGTGCACTGAACCACAATAAAATTATCGTTAGTATTTCCACTTTCAATTTATTCTATTTTCCCATAATTATATAATTTTTCCATCAAGGAATTTAAATTCCTAAAGCTATTTACATGCTGAGAAGATGACACATGTGTTGCTTGTAGCTTACACACCTCTGGCCTGTGGGTGGGGCTTTGCATTTTTATAATTCTACATGTTTTCTTCTACTTCGACATTTTGCATATTTTAAAACGTATGTTGTGGATGGATAATGCATTCCATTTAAGATCCTCAGATGGAATTCGTTTGGAAATAGTATGAATATGAATTGATCAGAAGGCAGTGTTGAGCTTGTGGGCAGTGGTGGTCTCGTGGTATAGGGCAAAGGTTGGGGGTTCGAGTCCCACTTGATCTTGATAGGTTAGGTGATACGTCGCAAGGACATTAATTCACTCTCCACAAGGTTGTCACTGTCCCCTCAGTGCAGCTAACTGGGTTATGTCAGGTCTCTCACTGTCTGTGGTATTCATGTAAAAGAACTATTGCTGACTTTCGTAACGAGTAGGCTGCAAAGCCGTCCGCGTGTTTCTGTCCCTTGCTCTAAAGGGTTGTGACAGGAAGGGCCAGGAAGGGCCTCCGACGTAAAAACCTCTGCCAAATCAATTGTGGCGACTGCCGAGTAAAAGGGGGGAAAAAGCTGAAGGGAAGACAGACAGACAGTCCTGAGTTCGAGTCCCAGGCTTGGTGAGACTTCTTGTTGAAGGTTGCCGAGCTCGTGTGGGTTTCCCCTCGATGCTCCAGTTTCCTCCCACAATCCAACACCAGGCACATCAGGATGATTAGCTCTTCCAGATTGCCCCTAGGCCTGGGTGTGAGTGCTGATGCAGGTGGTGGCCCTGTGACAGAAAGGTGCAACTTGCTTTTGTTTCTGAATCGGCTGTGACAGGCTCCAGCCTCCCTACGACCCCCGTGAGATGAGGTGGTTTCGAGCGACAGGACAAGACCCTGAACATTGCCAGTGGTAATCTTTTTGTGTTTGTTTATTATTGGACTGTAAGTTTGCTTATGGGTCTGTTAGGGCCAAGTTTTGAAAGTGCAGCCATGGTTTTGATATTTAATCGTAACTGGAGTATTTTGTTTGGATGCTGAACAGATAATAGCAGAAATTTCACCACTCACTCTTTCTTCCGCCATCTCATGAGCGAGGACGCAGGAAGGAATAGAAGCAGAAATACGAGATTCTCTCAGTCAACTGAAGCGAAGACCAGGTGGATTGTTTTTATTGTTCTTCAGTATTCCATGTCTGATTGGCAGGAGCGTTTGGGTCATCCTGCCTGATGATTTATTGATAACATTGATGATATGAGCTTTGAGGAGGAAACTGAATGATGTGGAGTGATGCCTGTACTGGTATGGTGTGAATCGCAGCAGCAGTGGAGATAAAGCTCTGAACCCTGACTCGGGTGTGCAGGGCTGCCCTGAGAATGCTACTCGGGGTTTGAGCATGGCGTTGAGAGAATCCTTCCCTTTACCCTCTCAGTGCCCAGAGAAATGGCTGTCCTGAGTCCGGAATGTTCCATCACATTCAGCTTATTTCACACAGATAACAACAATGCTGTTCCACAAGGTTTCTTTTTAGCGCTGTTTTATGATACCGCACATAATATATTAACAAAAATACATCAATTTACATTCTGCTCAAATTTCAACTGTTTTTCCCCCCCAAAAAAACCTACAGAGTGATGTGTGTGTGCGCGTGTGCGTGTGTGATAGATAATATGTGTGTGTATACATTTTTTTGAGTTGTTTACGTTTTGTGTGTGGGTTGTGCACTGGGTGTAATACTATACTAATATAATACTATTCTATACTTTATAATACTATTCTAATATACTAATATAATACTATTCTATACTTTATAATACTATACTAATATAATACTATTATATACTTTATAATACTATTCTAATATACTAATATAATACTATTCTATACTTTATAATACTATTCTAATATACTAATATAATACTATTCTATACTTTATAATACTATTCTAATATACTAATATAATACTATTCTATACTTTATAATACTATACTAATATACTAATATAATACTATTCTATACTTTATAATACTATTCTAATATACTAATATAATACTATTCTATACTTTATAACACTAAACTAATATAATACTATTCTATACTTTATAATACTATACTAATATAATACTATTCTATACTTTATAATACTATACTAATATACTAATATAATACTATTCTATACTTTATAATACTATACTAATATACTAATATAATACTATTCTATACTTTATAATACTATTCTAATATACTAATATAATACTATTCTATACTTTATAATACTATACTAATATACTAATATAATACTATTCTATACTTTATAATACTATACTAATATAATACTATTCTATACTTTATAATACTATACTAATATACTAATATAATACTATTCTATACTTTATAATACTATACTAATATAATACTATTCTATACTTTATAATACTATTCTAATATACTAATATAATACTATTCTATACTTTATAATACTATACTAATATAATACTATTCTATACTTTATAATACTATACTAATATACTAATATAATACTATTCTATACTTTATAATACTATTCTAATATACTAATATAATACTATTCTATACTTTATAATACTATACTAATATACTAATATAATACTATTCTATACTTTATAATACTATTCTAATATACTAATATAATACTATTCTATACTTTATAATACTATACTAATATACTAATATAATACTATTCTATACTTTATAATACTATACTAATATAATACTATTCTATACTTTATAATACTATACTAATATACTAATATAATACTATTCTATACTTTATAATACTATACTAATATAATACTATCTCTATACTTTATAATACTATACTAATATACTAATATAATACTATTCTATACTTTATAATACTATTCTAATATACTAATATAATACTATTCTATACTTTATAATACTATACTAATATACTAATATAATACTATTCTATACTTTATAATACTATACTAATATACTAATATAATACTATTCTATACTTTATAATACTATACTAATATACTAATATAATACTATTCTATACTTTATAATACTATTCTAATATACTAATATAATACTATTCTATACTTTTTCGAGCAACATAATGCTCGATATTGTGTATTTCAGTTATTCCACAAAACTGTTGCACCACATCAGCTGTTGGAACACACGATTATATTGAGTGGAATAACAATTGTTTTATTATTTCCACGTCTCTCGATTATAAAAAACAATATAAAGTTTAATAATGTTGAGTGATATAAGAATTTTTGCTTTGCAGGCTGCACGTCTCTAAATAAACCCCAAAATCCCGGCAAAAATTTCTTAATGAGAAGATAAATAATAATTTCACAATGTAAAAAAATACTAGTCCTTCTAAAAAAAAATAGCATATTGTGATAAAGTTCATGAAACTTTCATATATTTTAGATTCATTGCACATCAACTGAAATATTTCAGGTCTTTTACTAGTCCTCAAAAAATTAGCATATTGTGATAAAGTTCATTATTTTCTGTAATGTATCGATAAAAATTAAACTTTCATATATTTTAGATTCATTGCACACCAACTGAAATATTTCAGGTCTTTTATTGTTTTAATTCTGATGATTTTGGCATACAGCTCATGAAAACCCAAAATTCCTATCTCAAAAAATGATCATATGATGTTCAGGTAGTCTAGACGAGCTATTAACCTAATCATCTGAATCAACCAATTAACTCTAAACACCTGCAAAAGATTCCTGAGGCTTTTAAAAACTCCCAGCCTGGTTCATTACTCAAAATCGCAATCATGGGTAAGACTGCCGACCTGACTGCTGTCCAGAAGGCCATCATTGCCACCCTCAAGCAAGAGGGTAAGATACAGAAAGAAATCTCTGAGCGAATAGGCTGTTCCCAGAGTGCTCGATCAAGCCACCTCAGTGGGACGTCTGTGGGAAGGAAAAAGTGTGGCAGAAAACGCTGCACAACCAGAAGAGGTGACCGGACCCTGAGGAAGATTGTGGAGAAGGGCCGATTCCAGACCTTGGGGGACCTGTGGAGCAGTGAACCGAGTCTGGCGTAGAAACATCCAGAGCCACCGTACACAGGCGTGTGCAGGAAATGGGCTACAGGTGCTGTATTCCCCAGGTCAAGCCACTTTTGAACCAGAAACAGCAGCAGAAGCGGCTGACCTGGGCTACAGAGAAGCAGCACTGGACTGTTGCTCAGTGGTCCAAACTACCTTTTTTCGGATGAAAGCAAATTTTGCATGTCATTCGGAAATCAAGGTGCCAGAGTCTGGAGGAAGACTGGGGAGAAGGAAATGCCAAAATGCCTGAAGTCCAGTGTCCAGTACCCACAGTCAGTGATGGTCTGGGGTGCCATGTCAGCTGCTGGTGTTGGTCCACTGTGTTTTATCAAGGGCAGGGTCAATGCAGTGAGCTATCAGGAGATTTTGGAGCACTTCATGCTTCCATCTGCTGAAAAGCTTTATGGAGATGAAGATTTCATTTTTCAGCACGACCTGGCACCTGCTCACAGTGCCAAAACCACTGCTAAATGGTTTACTGACCATGGTATTACTGGGCTCAATTGGCCTGCCAACTCTCCTGACCTGAAGCCCATAGAGAATCTGTGGGATATTGTGAAGAGAAAGTTGAGAGACACCAGACCCAACACTGTGGATGAGCTTAAGGCCGCTATCGAAGCATCCTGGGCCTCCGTAACACCTCAGCAGTGCCACAGGCTGATTGGCTCCATGCCACGCCGCATTGAAGCAGTCATTTCTGCAAAAGGATTCCCGACCAAGTATTGAGTGCAGAACTCAACATCATTATTTGAAGGTTGACTTTTTTGCCTAAATGATCAATATCAAAACAATAAAAGGCTTGAACTACTTCAGTTGTGTGTAATGAATCTAAAATATATGAAAGTCTAATGTTTATCAGTACATTACAGAAAATAATAAACTTTATCACAATATGCTAATTTTTTGAGAAGGACTAGTGTGTGTGTGTGTGTGTGTGTGTGTGTGTGTGTGTGCATATATATATATATAAATAATCTGTGTGTGTGTGTGTGTGTGTGTGTGTGTTCATTATCAGAGAGCTAAGTCTGAGCGTGATGCGACGTGACTTGTCAACACACAGAAGGAAACAGGGGACTCCATTGCACAGGACTCCACAACGCACACGCAGAGACAGTGGACCCTCAGGTGTGTGTGTGTGTGTGTGTGTGCGCGCGCGCGCATGTGCGCTTGCGCATGCGTACGTGTGCGTGCATACGTGCATGCTGTAGTGTTGACGTTTAGTGTGTATTTGAGTTCAGGGGGGTCACCGAAGAGGACACGACGGTTCCGTCCAGGCACAAAAGCTCTCATGGAGATCCGAAAGTATCAGAAATCAACAGACCTGCTGCTACGTAAAGCACCGTTTTCACGACTGGTATACTTACACAAACACACACACACTGTGTGCGCATACCTGGCTGCATTTTTGTTGCAGCACAACTAATTAGAATTTCGCAGTTATGATTTGTTTCTATTTTAGGTGAGGGAGGTGTGTCAGCTATTCAGCAGGGATAATCTGAAGTGGCAGGCCTACGCACTCTTGGCCCTACAGGAGGTGCCACACACACACACCCTCACTGACACACACCCTCACTGATACACAAAGTGGTGCTTGAAAGTTTTGATTTTTGTGTCTGCATAAAACATTGTCAGAGTTTCACAAAAATCTTAAAGGTACAGAACAAAGAACACGAGAGAAGTTTTAGACTCCATCATGTAATTACTCAGGAAAATGAGCCAACTTTACCTTCCTGTAAATGGTAGCGGTCTGAGATTCTTTCCTTTTGGACCCCACTGTTCATCCGCCCTCAGATCGACTCGCACGCAGTTTCCTCACCTGAACCGTTACATCAGGTGACCTGCCTCACCCTCATAATAACTCGACCTAAAATCGGATCATTTGGCATGCGTTGGATTGCAGAGTGGAAGAAAAGCAGCTAAAAGTGTCTCAACATATACAGGAACCCGTCTGAAACTGCTGGAGAATCCACTGACCTGCTGAAGTTGGGTGAAGGATCTCTGACAGTGTGCACCGCTGTTATCAAAGAAAGTTAGGCAAAGAATCTGCATATAAAACTATCTGCTTTATTTTACACATTTGTTTACGTACGTTAGTTTTGCAGATAAGTTAAAAAGTTATCAACCACAGATTATAGTCTGGGGGAGTAGATGGTTTTGAATGTGTTGCAAGGGGATGGATGGTTGGCTGTATGGATGGATGTGATGGGTAGGTGTGCTGGGTGAATGGATGGGTGGGTGGGTGTGCTGGAGGGATGGGTGGGTGTGCTGAGTGGATGGATAGATGATTGGATGGATGGATGGGTGTGCTGGGTCGGTGTCCTGGAGTGCGTGCATGGGTGGATGGATAGGTGGTTGTGCTGGGTGGATGGATAGATGATTGTATGGGTGTGCTGGGTCGGTGTGC
>CM045742.1:45870000-45880000 GCA_024760905.1 Plotosus lineatus
GTGGGGGCCTCTGGGGCTCATGCTGTTTCCGAGATCCCCGGCAATTTAGGCTGGAGCCACAAGGTGTCGTCACTGAGAGGCATTGCAGGCATCTTGATGGTGGAGAGGCTATGTACTGGCAGAGGGAGGCTTGCGCACTCGGCTTCTTCTTTCGCTAGAAGCTACCGCACTAAACGCTTCACACCACCCTGTGGCAGTAACCAGTAACACACCAATAATAATCATCATCATCATCATCATCATCTGGAATTTTCCATATAAATCTATTTTGATTTTATTATTTTGCCAACATTTGAATGTTTATCATTTTTAAATGAAGTTATTGGGACATTCATCGGTTTTGAATGGAACAGAATAATTCATATAAATTATCCGCTCAGTATGTGTTATATAAATGTATGAATATATAGAGTGATTGACAGCGTGGTAAGATGGAGAAAGCTTATCTCATTACATATTATTTTTCAGTCACAGACAGCGGTAAAACCACATGGCACCACATCATCGTATCGTTCTGTCTTTAACACTGTATTTAGCGGAGCGGTATCAACTCCGGCTTGAGTGGAGTGTGTGCTGTTTAAGATGCTGCAGTGTCCTGTACCGAGCTTTACACCCAGCAGCGCTGGACGTCCACAGGCTCTCTCTTCATGTTTTGACACAGTGTACCCTGTTCAGCAGAGAAATCTCCCCGGAACCTCAGCACGACACACCCAAATTCCTGCAGAAGCCATGACGGGGTTCTACGGTCCAACAGTGCCGTGAACGAGAGCCTCGGAGCTTTATAAACACATTATTTATATTAAAAACAAATATATGTTTGTAAAAATTGTTCATTCATCAGTCATTCATTTTCTGGAAGACTCGTCAGTCCATCGCAGGGCAGAAACACGTTGACGCCATGCAGCAACTCTTCATGAAAGTCAGCAGTGGTTCTTTCACATGAACCTCCAGCACAGACAGTGAGAGACGATAACCGAACAATCTGATTACTGAAACTGAATAAAGACGATACTGAACATACCTCCGACCCGCTTCACAACCTGCTGATCCGTCACACGATCTGTTCAGTGAGAGACTGATACCACCGAAATGCACCATTGATCCACACAGGAAATCAATCGTACCTTCTTCTTCTTCTTCTTCTTCTTCTTTTACTTTCGGCTGCTCCCTTCAGGGGTCGCCACAGCAAATCATCCGCCTCCACCTCACCCTGTCCTCCGCATCTTCTTTTCTGACTCCAACGACCATCATGTCTTCCTTCACCACATCCATAAATCTCTTCTTTGGTAAATCAATCGTACCTGAGAACATTAAACCGTACAAAACCCGGCCATACAGAACTAACATCCACTGTTCTACATATCAAATATACAGATCAAATATTATATACATACAAGGGACAGACATATCACTCACTGCCTCACGTCACACTTACTGTATGTATGTATATATATATATATATATATATATATATATATATATATATATATATATATAAAATGTGTGTATGTGTGTGTGTGTGTGTGTGTATGTATGTATGTATGTATGTATGTATAGCTATTTGGAGTTTTTCTTTATTTCTCTATCGAGACTCTATTTTTATTTCATTGTTATTTATATGGAGCAACTGTGTGCACATAATCTCCTCCAGGATCAATAAAGTCTTCTTTTCCTTTCGGCTTTTCCCTTCAGGGGTCACCACAGCGAATCATCTCCCTCCATCTCACCCTATCCTTTGCATCTTCTTCTCTTACACCAACGACCTTCATGTCCACCTTCACCACATCCATGAATCGTCTCTTTGGTCTTCCTCTGGGCCTTCTGCCTGGTAGTTCCAGCCTCAGCATCCTACTACCAATATACTCACTATCCCTCCTCTGTACATGTCCAAACCATCTCAATCTAGCCTCTCTGACTTTGTCTGACATGTGCTGTCCCTCTGATGTACTCATTCCTGATCCTATCCATCCTCGTTACTCCCAAAGAGAACCTCAACATTTTCATCTCTGCTACCTCCAACTCTGCCTCCTGTCTTTTCCCCAGGGCCACTGTTTCTAACCCATACAACATCGCTGGCCTCAACACCATCTTGTACACTTTTCCTTTCATTCTTGCTGATACCTTCCAATCACACATCACACCGGACACTTTTCTCCAACCATTCCAACCTGCCTGCACACGCTTCTTCACCTCTTTCCCACACTCTCCATTGCTCTGGATTGTTGAGCCTAAGTACTTAAAATCCTCCACCTTCATTATCTCTGCTCCCTGTAACCTCACCGTTCCTCTTTGGTCCTTGTCATTCATGCACATGTATTCTGTCTTACTGAGGCTAATCTTCATTCCCCTCATTTCCAGGGCATACCTCCACCTCTCTAGATTTTCCTGCACTTGTTCTCTGCTCTCACTACAGATCACAATGTCATCTGCAAACATCATAGTCCATGGGGAATCTTGTCTAACCTCATCTGTCAGCCTGTCCATCACCATAGCAAGCAAGAAGGGGCTGAGAGCTGACCCTTGATGCAGTCCCACCTCCACCTTGAACTCTTGTGTCACACCGACAGCACACCTCACCACTGTCTTACATCTCTCATACATGTCCTGCACCACTCTAACATACTTCTCTGCCACTCCAGACTTCCTCATGCAATACCACAGTTCTTCTCTCGGCACCCTGTCATATGCTTTCTCCAGATCCACAAAGGCACAATGGAGCTCCGTCTGACCTTCTCTGTACTTCTCCATTAACATCCTCAAGGAAAACACTGCATCTGTGGTGCTCTTTCTTGGCATGAAACCAAACTGTTGTTCACAAATGCTGACCTCTGACCTTAGTCTTGCTTCCACTATTCTTTCCCATAACTTCATTGTATGGCTCATCAACTTTATCCCTCTGTAGTTGCCACAACTCTGCACGTCTCCCTTGTTCTTAAAAATGGGCACAAGCACACTTCTCCTCCATTCCTCTGGCATCCTTTCACTCTCTAAGACCTTGTTGAATGTTCTTGTCAGAAAATCTACTGCGACCTCTCCTAGACACTTCCATACCTCCACCGGTATGTCATCAGGACCAACTGCCTTTGCACTCTCCATCCTCTTCAATGCCCTCCTCACTTCACCCTTACTAATCTTTGCTACTTCCTGGTCCTCAACAGTCACCTCTTCTACTCTTTTTTTTCTCTCTCATTTTCCTCATTCATCAGCTCTTCAAAGTACTCTTTCCATCTTCCCAGCACACTTCTGTCATCAGTCAATACATTTCCCTCTCTGTCCTTTATCACTCTAACTTGCTGCACGTCCTTCCCATCTCGATTTCTCCACTGTGCCAGCCTGTATAAATCATTTTCTCCCGCTTTACTTTCCAACCGAGCAGACAAGTCATTCCAAGATCAATAAAGTACTGTATTCAAATTCTGGCTCTGATTCTGAGTCCATGAAATGGAGTCAGAGAAAACAATGTACAAAAATCCTCTGAAATTCTTTCACATGAACAAAACAGTCTTCAGCTCTGCAAATCTCTCAACAGTGTGAGTTGCATAGCGATAGTGATAACAGTGTGGGATACTATTTATAGTGCGGTTCACCCTGTTTGGCTGCAGACATATGACACCTCAACCAAAGGTTAAAGGTTAAACATATGGAGAGCAAATTGAGGTTTAGTGGAGATTCTATTTCATGTGTACTTTCACACAAACACACAAATATATATACTGTACTGTATGTATATGTGTGTGAGTGCGTGTGTATATATATATATATCTTCTTGTCCTTTCGGGTTTTCCCTTCAGGGATCGCCACAGCGAATCATCTGCCTCCATCTCACCCTATCCTCTGCATCTTTTTCTCTTACACCAACTGTCTTCATGTTCTCCTTCGCCACATCCATGAATCGTCTCTTTGGTCTTCCTCTAGGCCTTCTGCCTGGTAGTTCCAACTTCAACATCCTACTACCAATATACTCACTATCCCTCCTCTGTACATGTCCAAACCATCTCAATCTAGCCTCTCTGACTTTGTCTCCAAAACGTCTTACATGTGGTATCCCTGTGATGTGCTCATTCCTGATCCTATCCATCCTCGTTACTCCCAAAGAGAACCTCAACATTTTCATCTCTGCTACCTCCAGCTCTGCCTCCTGTCTTTTCCCCAGGGCCACTGTTTCTAAACCATACAACATCGCTGGCCTCAACACCGTCTTGTACACTTTTCCTTTCATTCTTGCCGATACCTTCCTATCACACATCACACCGGACACTTTTCTCCAACCATTCCAACCAGCCTGCACACGCTTCTTCACCTCTTTTCCACATTCTCCATTGCTCTGGATTGTTGAGCCTAAGTACTTAAAATCCTCCACCTTCCTTATCTGTGCTCCCTGTAACCTCACCGTTCCTCTTGGGTCGTTGGCATTCATACAGATGTATTCTGTCTTACTGGGGCTAACCTTCATTCCCCTCCTTTCCAGGGCATACCTCCACCTCTCTAGGTTTTCCTGCACTTGTTCTCTGCTCTCACTACAGATCACAATATCATCTAAAAACATCATAGTCCATGGAGATTCTTGTCTAACCTCGTCTATCAGCCTGTCCATCACCATAGCAAACAAGAAGGGGCTGAGAGCTGACCCACCTCCACCTTGAACTCTTCTGTCACACCGACAGCACACCTCACCACTGTCTTACATCTCTCATACATGTCCTGCACCACTCTAACATACTTCTCTGCCACTCCAGACTTTCTCATGCAATACCACAGTTCCTCTCTCGGCACCCTGTCATATGCTTTCTCCAAATCCACAAAGGCACAATGCAGCTCCTTCTGACCTTCTCTGTACTTCTCTATTAACATCCTCAAGGCAACACTGCATCTGTGGTGCTCTTTCTTGGCATGAAACCAAACTGTTGTTCACAAATGCTGACCTCTGCCCTTAGTCTAGCTTCCACTATTCTTTCCCATAACCTCATTGTATGGCTCATCAACTTTATCCCTCTGTAGTTGCCACAACTCTGCATGTCTCCGTTGTTCTTAAAAATGGGCACCAGCACACTTCTCCTCCATTCCTCTGGCATCCTCTCACTCTCTCAGACCTTGTTGAATGTTCTTGTCAGGAACTCTACTGCTTCCTCTCCTAGACACTTCCATACCTGCACCGGTATGTCATCAGGGCCAACTGCCTTTCCATTCTTCATCCTCTTCAATGCCCTCCTCACTTCACCCTTACTAATCTTTGCTACTTCCTGGTCCTCAACAGTCACCTCTTCTACTCTTTTTTCTCTCATTTTCCTCATTCATCAGCTCTTCAAAGTACTCTTTCCATCTTCCCAGCACACTTCTGTCATCAGTCAATACATTTCCCTCTCTGTCCTTTATCAATCTAACTTGCTGCACATCCTTCCCATCTCTATTTCTCTGCTGTGCCAACCTGTATAAATCATTTTCTCCCTCTTTACTTTTCAACCGAGCATACAAGTCATCATACGCCCTCTGTTTGGCCTTTGACACTGCTTCCTTCGCCTTACGCTGTGTCTCCATGTACTCCTGTTTACTCTCTTCAATCCGCTCTATGTCCCACTTCTTCTTAGCTAACCTCTTCCTTTGTACACACTCCTCATTCCTCATTCCACCACCAAGTCTCCTTATCTACTGTCCTTCCAGATGACACACCAAGTACTCTCCTACCTGTCTCCCTGATCACATTAGCTGTAGTTGTCCAGTCATCTGGAAGCACTTCCTGACCACCCAAAGCCTGTTTCAACTCCTCCTTGAAGACAACACAACACTCCTCCTTTTTCAGCTTCTACCACTTTGTCTTCTGCTCTGCCTTTGCCTTCTTCACCTTCCTCACCATCAGCATCATCCTGCACACCACCATCCAATGCTGTTTGGCAACACTCTCACCCACTACTACTTTGCAGTCACTGACTTCCTTCAAATTACATCTCCTACACAAGATGTAGTCTACCTGTGTACTCCTATCCTCCGCTTTTATCAGTCACCCTATGCTCCTGTTTCTTCTGGAAGAAAGTATTCACCACAGCCATTTCCATCCTTTTTGCAAAATCTACCAACATCTGTCCTTGCCCATCACTTCCTCGTCCCCTCTGTTTCCTGCACCAACATGTCCATTGAAGTCTGCCCCAATGACCACTCTTTCACCTCTGGGGGTACTCTGTATCACTTCATCTAACTCACTCCAGAATCTCTCCTTCTCTTCTAGCTCACATCCTGCCTGTGGGGCATAAGCACTAACAACACTGAACATCACGCCTTCAATTTCTATCTTGAGACTCATCACTCTGTCTGACACTCTTTTCACTTCTAGAACATTCCTGACAAACTCCTCCTTCAAGATGACTCCTACTCCATTTCTCTTCCCATCCACATCATGAAAAAACAGCTTAAACCCTGATCCTAAGCTTCTAGCCTTGCTACCTTTCCACCTGGTCTCCTGAACACACAGTATGTCCACCTTCCTCCTCTGCATCATGTCAGCCAGCTCTCTAGCTTTATCGTTCATAGTTCCAACATTCAAAATCCCCACTCTCAGTCTTAGACTCATGCCTTTCCTCTTCTCTCTCTGCCTATGGACACGCCTCCCACCTCTCCTTCCTTGACGTCTTCGTTGGTTAACAGCACTGATGGCGGTCATTGTTAACCCGGGCCTCGACCAATCTGGTATGAATTTTCTTGATGACTTGCATGTTTTATTTGGCATTTGTTTTACGCCGGATGCCCTTCCTGACGCAACCCTCTGCATTTATCCGGGCTTGGACCGGCGTGAGGGAGAGACACTGGCTTGTTCCCCTCCCTCACGGCTGTATTTTATATATATATATATATATAAATAAAAGGACAGGACAAAGACTTTCTATTGAAACTCCATTTATCACTGCAGATCTGTTTCGAGGGGTGGTGAAACCATCCTCTCTCTTCAGGTGATTATAGGAGAATGATATCTTCTTCTCTGAATCATTCTTCTATAATCACCTGAAGAGAGAGGATGGTTTACCACCCCTCCAAACAGATCTGTAGTGATAAATGGAGTTTCAATAGAAAGTCTTTGTCCTGTCCTTTTATTTTTGTTATTTGCTCTACCAAAAAGTATTGAGCACTCTCCTACGGAAGGATCTACTCAGAAAATCCTCTCTCTGTCTCTCTCTCTCTCTCTCTCTCTCTCTCTATATATATATATATATATATATATATATATATATATATATATATATATATATATATATATATATACATACACACACACACACACACACACACACACACACACACACACACACACACACACACAGACTGACATATACACGCATGCACATATTGAGCTGGAATGTGGTTCTACAGGTTATAAAAATGCAGTTGTGATTTGATCAGGATTTTTCTGAAAGTTCTGTACGGGATGTCAACACCCAAATGCATCTGAAACTGTTGAAATAAACTTTTTACTTTTTTATCAAACTCTTATAGTATAAATAAAATAGTAAAGTGGTGCCTTCTCATCCTATAAAATAACTAATTATGTCAGTCGTGAATTAATGGAGTATAAACTTCCACTGAAATGTTGTTGCTTTTATTTTCTGAAAGTCGGAAATGACTGGAATAGTTGAATAGTACAGTGTGAGGTGTGAGTAGCATCCATACACACGTCACATCACAATCACGATTACACACACACACACACACACACACACACACACACACACACACACACATCACAATCACGATTACACACACACACACACACACACACACACACACATCACAATCACGATTACACACACACACACACACACACACACATCACAATCACGATTACACACACACACACACACACACACACATCACAATCACGATTACACACACACACACACACACACACACACATCACAATCACGATTACACACACACACACACACACACACACACACACACACATCACAATCACGATTACACACACACACACACACACACACATCACAATCACGATTACACACACACACACACACACACACACACACACACACACACACGCTGATTAAATATCACATTACATTAATGAATTCTCTCTTGGCTCTGGGTCAGATTACATCCCAGCACAGCACTTATCAGAATCTTGTTTATTTACAAACTGTTTCACTTTGAAACTGAAAGCAATGTGTAAAGCCCTGTGGGGGATCTAAAATCTCTGTGACATAATCAAATTAAATTACTGGTTTTCCTATCAGAATAGAAGGAGAAACTCCTACAGAAAAGCTCTTAGTGCTGCTCGAGCAGAATATTCCCCAAATCTAAAAGAAAATAACAAAAATAATCAGAAATTCTTATTCAATATTGTTACAGAATTAAGTAGGAATAAAACTGTGAATAAAACGGTCGCCAGGCACCTCAATGTGTGTGTCTGTGGCAGCCCACTGCTCCTCGTGTGTTTGTGTGCGTGGGGGGAGGCAGAGAGATGTATACACAGGTCCATGGACAGGTCTACAGACAGATATATAGACAGATATATAGACAGGTCCAAACACAGGTCTACACAGGTGTACGGACAGGTGTACAGACAGGTGTACAGACAGGTGTACAGACAGGTGTACAGACAGGTAGGACGTCTGTAGCATGTTATGTTTCTCGCTGTGAAGCGGGCGAAACCATCATCTCGTTTGTGGAGTAACTGCAGCTTTATCACAGAACTTTGACCTCAATATTTTACTGCTTTATTGTTGTCAGCGTGTATCCGCCGTCTCCTCTGGTCTAACATGTAGAACAGCCAATGATCTGTAAAATATTTTATTTACAATTAGCCTGAAATGTTGAATTAAATATAAAGGTGTGAGTCATTTCCTTTTCTTTATATACTCTGCTATACAACATAACCTCAAGCTGGACATGTGACAGAAAGCTTGTCCCATTGGTCTGAAGGAGAACGCAGTTGGTACGCGGAACGCTACAGTGCGGCGTACACATTCATGAAATGTAAGCATGACGAGGTCACAGTTGATATCAGCTGATAGGAAACAGCGTTGTCGCAGATTATCTTCTTTCCGTCGTTGTGCGGATGGTTGTGTCCTTAAACTTACGTGAAAATACTTGAAGTTAATGTTAATGCTGTCAATCATGAGACTGAAACGTGAACACAAGTCTTCAGAAAATCTTTTCAATGTTGATACAGCTGTGTGAAAACCGCAGAAGTCCACGTGCTGCAGGTTCGTGTTGTCACCGTTTGTAGGTTTGCCGCTGCGGTGGACACGTGTCTGTGCGACTGCTAGAAGGATAAAGCTTCTGTTTAGAGCACAGGTATAGGAGCCCAGAGGAAAAGGTCCACTTGTAGGTCATTATTACGAGAAGCTAAGTCGTAATTATAATGCGATATTGTAATTATGTGATGCGAAGTCGTAATTATGGGATAGTAAATCGGAATTATATCTTTTGACTTACTGTCACAGGGCAGTGGTGGCCTAGTGGTATAGGTTGCTGGATCACTGACCCTAAGGTTGGGGGTTCGAGTGCCACTCTCCACAAGGTTGTCACTGTCCCCCCCAGTGCACTAACTGGGTTATCAAAGGCCGGCCATGTCTCTCACTGTCCATGGTGTGAGGTTCATGTAAAAGAAGCATTGCTGACTTTTGTAAAAGAGGAGCGGCATAGCCGTCAGCGAGTTTCCACCCTGCGATGGCCTGGTGAGCCGTCCAGGGTGTACTCGGCCCTTGCCCGGATTCCACTGAGATGGGCGCCAGCCTCCCTGCAACCCTAATTAGGATTAAGCAGTTACAGAAAATGATGATGACTTACCATCATTTTTTTTCTTTAATGGCAGAAATGGGCTTCCATTGAAAAGTGTATCTGATTGTATGTACTGAGACTGTACAGAACTGAAAAGTTCTGATTGTGTTTCCTCGGGTCTCATTAAAATGCTACATCTATGATCTCTGGAGCGGCACGGTGATGTAGTGGATAGCACGTCCGCCTCACAGCAAGAAGGCCGGGGTTCGATTCC